>JAYESA010000015.1:4886025-4978525 GCA_036927795.1 Iris macrosiphon
CCGCCCTCAGCCAGCATCCGCAGCATCCGCCCGCATCCTGCCGACTCGCCTTCCCACCGGCCGTCCGACCGCCTTCCTTCCGCCAGAACGGCCGGTCCTTCTCCTCCCTCCCCGGCCTATATAAACCCCCCTTTCACATCAGCCACCACCGCCATCTCCGTCAACCACCACTCACCACCACCGTAAGCCGCTGCAACCCACACCTTCTTCCACCGGACCACCACTCTCTGGCCAGCCCGACTCCGACGAACTCGACGACCCCATAACCTCGCCGACAGCAGCCGCATAGCGCCGCCTCCGCCGTGCCCTAGCCGGCCGTGCCATGTCGCGCCGCCTCACGGAAACGAGTATTTTTTGTCACTTTTGGAGCCCTGTTCAGGTGACTATTTCTCTCTCCTCGCTGTCCCATTTTCTGTTCTGTCTGCTATGACGCATACCCTGCGTGACCCTCTCGATACCCGTATAATTTGTTCGGTGTATCGTGTCCTGTGGCGATCGCAAATCGTGACCCAAAATCAAAAAAATTAATACCCTATTTTTTCATGAAATTGGGTGCGCCCCGCTAAACGGGACGACTTAGTCGTTGCGGACTTCACCGAAAGGTGTGCGCCGTTAATACGGACGTGTGGGATTTTGCGGAAGTTGATTTGGATGTGCGTGCACACCGGAATCAACGCGTATCCGTCAACAACACCCCGTATCGGACATGTTCTGGAACTCGTTGTAACTTCGTATACGCACGTTGTATCAAAACAAAACTTGCGCCATCGGACTCGTAGCAATACACTGGTCCTGTGACCCAAGTTTGGTTCGATTCTGAGAACGTTGACAAAATTGCGTATCGTAGGCCCCACGGCTCCACTTGACGGGCGATTTTGTGATCGGCTCATCGGAATCCAGTTCTGGATATTCTGTTGGGTTCTATCGTCGTTCTGGAATTATGAATACTAAGTTTGACGAATTTTGATAACTTTGTCTCTGGCACGTTTCTCGGTGCGAAACGGGCCACATGTGGACCCCGCTTTGACCAAAAACGGTCAATTTTGCCCATGTGTCCAAATTGGACTTATGGACAGGCAATTCTAGCTATTTGATATCTTCTGAACCTGATGGTAACGTTTATTTCAGCAACTAGAGGAGTACCTGCAAATCCCGCTGATACCAGAGCAGCAGTTGGAGTCAGAACCCCAGGCAAGTGTACCTTGCCAAACTCGCAGTACCTGCTTCATATTGTTATCTTGATTTATTTATATGATGTACATGCTTAACCTAGGACCGTGTGATATTACTTAGCGTCCGAATAATATTTGGGTGTTAACACCATACGCGGCGTTGTGCAACGTCACCTAGTCATGGATATCGAGACCCTATACATTCTCGTGCAAGAGCAAGAACAGGAGCAGGAGTAGGAGCAAGCACTGGAACTGAACCAATTCTCGAGGACGAGGTGATCGTCGAGAATTGATTCTGAGTATATGCTTATTCTATACTCAGTATTTGTTGTTGTTTACTCTTTATTCTTGTCTGTTGAATCATTGTATCAGACTTATCCTCGGGTTGTTCCCTGAGATATATTTTATTGAGACTTGTTGTTGATTTATATTTTTGATATTATTTGTATTTATTTCTGTGGATGAGATTAGTACCATTGCCCATATTGTTGTTTTACATCTTAAGTACACCCTGATGGGTCCATTAAATTGGATTTGAACATCGGTGTGTGCTGCTGGCCATTACCACGTGTCTAGTCCCTCGATATTTTGGGACTGGGACATGACATAGTTTTTTTGGTGGTCCATGCAGGTCAACGACTAAATTGCTTCGGTTTCAACTTAGGGACCGAGCAAGCCTGCAATAAGAATAGGATAAGTTATAGGATCTCATCCACATGATTGAATCGTTCTTGATCTCTATATCGGATTCGAAATTAAATTCTTAACTTGCATCCTGCCTTCATTCCTCTGTGCGCCTCTTATTGTTTATTTTTGATGCAGAGTAATGGATCCACCGGCAAGCGACGAAATTCCTGCAGGAACACCATAAGGAGTTGTGGTTACCCATGAAGAAGAAGCGACACCAGTACGTGAAGGTCAATCAGCTCAACAACGCAGTCAAGCAAATCAGCATGCCTCGAGAATCTAGCAAGATGACATCCCACCACCGTCGTAGTTCACTCCACCAATACCCGTATTATCACAAGGGCAAGCTATGGATGGGCAACAGATATTTCAAATGCACTGCGCGATGATGCAAGCCTATCAGAAGGTTCCTGAAGAATCCCAGCAAAGCCAAACGGAGGAGTTCATTTACAGACTTAGCTCTGAGCTACGAAAGTTAATCAGCTCCGTTGCAACGGACGTTCTTGCTACAGTACGGCCCATGGAGTGCATCACCAGGATAGAGTCCAGCCAGAAGCGGCCGCATGCATTAGCACCAGACCAAGCACAGCAGGAAAGAGTTGCAAAGTGACCCCAGAAGAATCTACCACAGGGAGCAGCACCGAGAGCCTTATTCCTACCGACATGTCAATATTGTCGCAAGCGAGGCCATTATGAGAGCGAGTGCAGACGCAAAATAGGATTATGCTTGATTTGCGGATCCAGTCAATATTTAGCCAAAGATTGCACGATGCATCGAGGAGAAATATCGATGGTTCGCCAACGAGCACCAATGGTTAACCAACAAGCTTTACCAGTACCAATGCCAGCCTATCCAGCATTGGGAGCACCGCAAACGAGAGTTGAAGGAGTCATACCACCACCTCCAGGAGGGTATCAGCCGAGGCCACCTTTGATACCCCAGGCACTACTCTTCCAGCAGGCTCAACAGCAGCAGAGGAATCCACCGCAAGGGCGCGGATAAGCTTTTGCGATGACCTTGGAAGACGCGCAGACTCATGGAGTAGCAAATGCGCATAAGTTATTCGTAGCTATCTATTCTAGTATTGCTTTAGCTCGTGCATGTTAGTTCGTGACCTTAACCTTAAAACTTGGTATTTTTAAACTTATAATTGATAAACCTAGCTTTTCTAAACTGTAGTTTTCCTTGCTCTATGCATATTTCCTTCACTCTTGAATTACCTAACTTTTATTACTTAGGAAAATAATATTTTTTTCCTAGGTGTTTTGCTTAACACTCATCATTCGATTTCTTCTGGATCATGATTCTTTGGTTGTGTCGTGCTTCGAACATATTTTACAAACCGCGTCATCTCTTTTGACCGGTTATGTTATTCTTTGATTGCGAGGATGCAATCCTTTTAAGGGGGTAGATTGTAAACCCCCAGAATTTTCAGAATTTAAAAATAAATTTTCGGAATTTCAGAATTTTCTGAAATTTTCTGTGATTTTCTAATTAATATTAAGGTAATTTAGAATTAAATAATTTTAAATATTTTTACTAAATATTAAAATATTATAAAAATAATATTTTTGGGTGTAAAATAAAATATTAGACATAGGGTAATTTTTCTGGAATTTATTGGACCCCGGAACCATTTTTAAAGACCTAAAAACTAAGTTTTTATTAAACCCAATTAAACCGGGTTAAACCAACCGGTTTAACCAAACCAACTTGAACCGAACCAACCCTGACTCAAACCAACCCTAGCGGGTCGGATCCTGACCCGTTAGCCGACCCGACCCGACCCGCTGACCCAATACCCGAACCCATTGCATATCGGATCGGGTCGGATCAGAATCCCATAACCCGACCCGACCCGAATCATTAGCTACAGTACCCAATTGTAACCGACGACTCTGACGATTCGCCTCCGTCGCCCTCAGCCGGCATCCGTCGCGTCCGCCCGCATCCCGCCGACTCGCCTTCCCACCGGCCGTCCGACCGCCTCCCCTCCGCCAGAACGGCCGGCCCTTCTCCTCCCTCCCCGGCCTATATAAACCCCCCTTTCACATCAACCACCACCGCCATCTCCGTCAACCACCACTAACCACCACCGTAAGCCGCTGCCACCGCCACCTTCTTCCACCGGACCACCACTCTCTGGCCAGCCCGACTCCGACGAACTCGATGACCCCACTACCTCGCTGACAGCAGCCGCACAGCGCCGCCTCCGCCGTGCCCTAGCCGCCTCCGCCGTGCCCTAGCCGGTCGTGTCGTGTCGCGCCGCCTCGTAGAAACGAGTATTTTTAGTCACTTTCGAAGCCCTGTTCAGGTGACTGTTTCTCTCTCCTCGCTGCCCCATTTTCTGTTCCGTCTGCTGTGACACGTACCCTGCGTGACCCTCTCGATACCCGTATAATTTGTTCGGTGTATCACGTCCTGTGGCGATCGCAAACGGCGACCCAAAATCAGGAAAATTAATACCCTATTTTTTCCTGAAATTGGGTGCGCCCCGTTAAACGGGATGACTTGGTCGTGTATGAACTTTATCGAAAGGTGCGCGCCGTTAATACAGACATGTGGGATTTCGCGAAAGTTGATTTGGATATGCTTGCACACCGGAATCAACGCATATCCGTCGACAATACCTCGTATCGGCCCTATTCTGGAACTCATTGTAACTTTGTGTACGCACGTCGTATCGAAACAAAACTTGCGCCATCGGACTCGTAGCAATACGCTGGTCCTGCGACCCAAGTTTGGTTCGATTCTGAGAACGTTGACAAAATCGCGTATCGTGAGCCACACGACTCCACTTGACGGGCGATTTTGTGATCGGCTCATCAGAATCCAGTTCTGGACATTCCGTTGGGTTCGTATCATACTTTTAGACTTGTGGACACTAAGTTTGATAAATTTGGAAAACTTTGTCTCTGCCACGTTTCTCGGTGCGAAGCGGGCCACATGTTGACCCCGTTTTGAGCAGAAACGGTCACTTTTGCCCCTGTGTCCAAATTGGACTTATGGACAGACAATTCTAGCTATTTGATATCTTCTGAACCTGATGTATATTTATTTTAGCAACTGGAGGAGTACCTGCAAATCCCGCTGATACCAGAGCAGCAGTTGGAGTCAGAACCCCAGGCAAGTGTACCTTGCCAAACTCGCAGTACCTGCTTCATATTGTTATCTTGATTTATTTATATGATGTACGTGCTTAACCTAGGACCGTGTGACATTACTTAGCGTCCAAATAATATTCGAGTGTCAATACTGTACGCGGTGTTGTGTAACGTCACCTAGTCATGGATATCGAGACCCTATACATTCTCGTGCTTGCCTTATCAAGTACATCATGCCTCAGGACACCTGACACTATTCATGAGAAGGAATCTTCCTGAGATATTCATGGTAATTCTGTATAGGTTACAGGTTTTATGACATATTCTTTATACACATGCTTAGATCTCATTATGACTTATTGCATTAGATATGATATTGCGTGTCATGGACATGAGACGTGTGATTACATTGGGTGGGGAGAGATTTACCATACAAAAGGCTGATTATATATATATATATATTACATTACTGGAGGTGTCTTAGACTCTGACACAGAGCTTTGGCACATTACTGCCCCTTCGAGAGAATACTGCTATGGATTTTCCTGACACAGATCCTATAGTAGTCTCAGCCCGAGTATGATTAAAACTCTCACTTGCATATCTCTTAGCTGATTATATAGTTGATTCATTTATTGCTATACTGTATTTATTTTGGCTTGAGTTATTTTGTACCTTGATATGTCCCCTGAGGACCTGGATCCGGATTATGTTCCCAGATATAGCAGAGGAGTTCTATCCAGAGGTATATGGAGCAGGAGCAGGAGCAGGCACTGGAACTGAACCAATCCCCGAGGACGAGGTGATCGCCGAGAATTGATTCTGAGTATATGCTTATTCTATACTCTGTATTTGCTGTTGTTTACTCTTTATTCTTGTCTGTTGAATCATTGTATCAGACTTATCCTCGGGTTGTTCCCTGAGATATATTTTATTGAGACTTGTTGTTGATTTATATTTCTGATATTGTTTGTATACATTTCTATGGATGAGATTAGTACCATTGCCCATATTGTTGTTTTACATCTTAAGTACACCATGATGGGACTATTAAATTGGGTTTGTCCATCGGTGTGTATTGCTGGCCATTGTCACGTGTCTAGTCCCTCGATATTTTGGGACTGGGGCGTGACATAGTTTTTGTGGTGGCCCATGCAGGTCAACGACTAAATTGCTTTGGTTTCAACTTAGGGACCGAGTAAGCCTGCAATAAGAATAGGATAAGTTATAGGATCTCATCCATATGATTGAATCATTCTTGATCTCTATATCGGATTCGAAATTAAATTCTTGACTTGCATCCTGCCTTAATTCCTCTGTGTGCCTCTTATTGTTTATTTTGGATGCAGAGTAATTGATCTACCAGCAAGCGACGAGATTCCTGCAGGAATACCACAAGGAGTTGTGGTTACCCATGAAGAAGAAGAAGCGACACCAGTGCGTGAAGGTCAATCAGCTCAACAAAAAAGTCAAGCAAATCAGCATGCCTCGAGAATCCAGCAAGATGACATCCCACCACCGCCGCAGTTCACTCCACCAATGCCCGTATTATCATTTTTTTAGTGTTGACAACTACTCACTTTTTGTAGCAAATGGAAAAGAAAAAACTGTCACTACAAGCAGTGCTCAGCCTGTCGAGAACGATCCGGTAAGTTCTGGAGAATACGGAGGGACGGGTTCAAACGTTATGACTGAGAGGCTCATGCATCTAATGGATGTGCAGCAACAACAAGCTGCCACTCAACAGGAGCAGATTCAGGCGCAATTCACTGTTTAACAAAAGCAAATGGATACCATGATGTAATTCATCACATCTTTGGTACCCAGCAATGGCGCATCCTTTTGCTAAGAATTCCTGCAGAGCGGCTGAGTTCACTAAGACGCACCCACCAACGTTCAACGGGCGAGCGAAATCGGACATGGTGATGGGATGGATAGCAAAACTTGAAGGACTCTTCAACCTGGTTGGCATTAAAGGGTCCAAATGAGTGGCTTGTGCATCGATGCAACTAGAACTGCGGGCGCATGATTGGTGGGAAGCCACCAAGCAAGGAATTTATGATGTCAATCCCAACCGTAAGATCACCTGGGAGATGTTCAAATCCACCTTCATTGAAGAATATATCCCAAGGTCAGTGCGACAACAAAAGTAAGACAACTTCAGCAATCTGGTACAAGAAAGTTTATCCGTTGATGACTATGATTCAGTGTTCGCAAGACTCGCCAAGTTTGCCGGATACTTCTTGCCTAACCAGCAGCCGTGGTGCTCTCGTTTTCAGAAAGGTTTGAATGACGACCTGCTTAGGGATCTCATAAATCAAAATTTCTAGACCTACCAGGAAAGTTATGAAGCTGCCCTTAATAGAGAACGGATCTTTGGGCGCAATTCACAAAAGATAAATGTACAGACTCTCCGTACCAATTTCAACAAGCGGCCTCATAAAACGGAAGGGTCGGGAGCGATGAAGTGTCCGCACACATCCGAGCACAGGGGTCCGCCTCAGGGACTCTATTGCCATAGGTTAGGCAAGATGGGACATCGGGTGACTGAGTGCCGAGTCGTAGGATATTTCAAATATGGCCGCTTGTATCATAAAGTATTTGACTGTCGAAACTAAAGGCCGATCGTCAGACAATAGTCAAACTAGAACAAGGGACCTCCAGCACATGGCGCTAATGTTGTACCAATGAACCCACAACGCTAGGGTGCCCAAGGTCAAGTCTATTTATTGACTCGGGATGAGGCATCTGCCTCCGACACTGTTGTGACAGGTACCTTACTTTTCAAAGATTTTTTTGCTAGAGTCTTATTCGATTCAGGTGCTACGCATAGTTTCATATCTGCTAATTTTATTGTTGAGAATAAATTAGCTTCTACTCCATCAAATATGAACCTTTGGGTGAGTATCCCTTTGGGAGTCGACATGCCCGCTAATGCGATCTGCAGAGACGGCTATATTTGTATCAGAAGCAGAAAGCATTCCTTAGATATCATTGTTCTATACATTAAGGAATACGACATTATTCTCAGAATGCACTGGTTAGGTTCTTGCCATACAATGATCGAGTGCGCGGAGAAGCTAGTCATATTTCGTCTACCTGGCGAGGCAGACTTCTACTATTTGTGCAGCGCTGCAACGAAGACGGCAATGGTGATATCAGCAATTACGGCTAGGAGCATGTTATATTCGGGTTATGAAGGGTACTTAGCCTCTGTTTGAGACACCCGACAGGAAGGTGCAGATGCAGCTCAAGCCGATGTCGTAGCAGATTTTCCTGATGTGTTCCCGGACGAGTTGCCTGGAATGCCTGCTGATCGAGAGATCGAATTTGTTATTGACACATTTTCGGATACACGATCGATATCGAAGGCACCCTACCGAATGCCCCAGCAGAGCTAAAGGAACTGAAGGTACAATTACAAGATATGTTGTACCGATGATACATTCTGTCATGCCCCAGTCCCAAAATACGTAGGACCAGGATACGTAACTATGCCAGCCGCCCGTATATATGGCAACTCCAATATATGGAAACCATATATACGTGCGTACACTGTATATGAACAATAGTTCACCAGTGGTATAATTAATCACAAGTCACAGGGTAATATCTAAATCTCATCCACAGAAATCACATAAACATGAATAACCAATAACCATGTAACTAGAACTCAAAATAAAGTACCTAAAGAATGACAGTCGAATGGAAACAAATCCACTGCCGAAATAGAATATAAAAGGAACCAGATACACACCATATAAGAACAACATCTGACAATCACGAGGCTCGAAGAGAAGACCTCATCGTAATATTAGTAGCCTGTCCGGATCTGTGCTTCTGCGAATACTCAAGAACATATACACCTGGCAGGGGACCAGGTCCTCAGAGGGACATAGCAAGATACTTAAAAATAACATGCCATAATGTAAATACTGAATAAATAAATGGGGTGTGCTAACTATCTAAGTGAATGCAATTTAAAGACTTTGTAGTACGCATGGGAATGTGTCGGCTAGACATATGCTGACGTAATTCACCAATCGTCATGACTGACTAGTATATGTGTCATATGCCCCCTAACGCAAGGGCACTCCGCAATCGTCCATCCCTGCAGAGCATGGACGAAGGATAAAACAGGCATCCATGGGAATATATAAGGAGGGGGTGTCCCATACGCCTACTAAGTGTCTTTCCCGCCCAATATAGATGTACAAGTCGTGAAAACGACGTGGACACCTCCTACTATGATGCAAGTCTCAATAAAATAAACAACTGAGCTAAAAACCACTACACGTGTTGCTCACACTGATGGCTTGTCGCGCATGAGGCACGCGTCCCTATATGTACTCACTCTGTGACGTGTAATGATACATGTCAAGGCCTGAGAAGTTATATCAATAACTTCACAACTTTAGGTGGGTCTACTAGACACTAGGTCAGACACAAGTCCTAACGTCAACGCCATTGTTGACTGCACCCGAGTTTTCTCGGACGTGCACATTTATATGATTTAAAAATAAATAAATATGTAACTAGCAATAACTGAATTTAAACAGTACAACAAGGCAAGGTATACTTGCCTGACAGGAGAGCTGCAAATATAATGTCCAAATGTCGAATACCAAGTGTCAGAAACTATGGCCTCAGGATAAATATCTCCGGATACTGAAATAAACATCACTAACAGTCTCAGAAAATATCAAATAGCTAGAAACGCCTGTCCTTAAGTCCAATTTGGACACAGGGGCAAAAATGACAGTTTCCGGTCAAAGCGGGGTCCACATGTGGGCCCACTTTGCACCGAAAAATGTGTCAGGATCAAAGGTCTCCAAATTCGTTAACAAGTCAGGAACGATGATACGAACCCAACGGAACTTCCAGATTTGGATTCCGATGAGCCGGTCACAAAATCGCCCGTCAAGTGGAGCCTATGGGGCCCACGATACGGGATTTTGCCAACGTTCTCAGAATCGAACCAAACTTGGATCATAGGACCAGCGTATTGCTACGAGTCCGATGGTGCAAGTTTCGTCTCGATCCGACGTGTGTACACAAAGTTGCAGCGTGTTCCAGAACAGGCAGATACGGGGCGTTGTCGGCGGATACGCGTTGATTACGGTGTGCACGCACATCCAAATCAACTTCTGCGAAATTCCGCACGTCCGTATCAACGACGCGCACATTTTGGTAAAGACCGCGTGCGACCAAGTCGTCCCGTTTGGCAGGACGTACTCAGTTCCGGGGTGAATCGGGTCGTTGTTTTTCCTGTTTTTGGATCTCGGTTTGCGATCGCCACAGGACGCGATGCTCCGAGCGGGTTGCACGGACACCGAGAGGGGTATACAGTCTACGCGATGCAACTGACGGAATTGAAAACGGAATTACGAGGAGAGAGAAAATATTACCTGAATAGGGCTCCGTGAAATCTGAATTTCACGTGTCCGTGTGTCGATTCGACACAGGATTTGTGTCCTGGACGTGTCCGGGCCGTGTCCAGCTGCTGTGTCCGATTTTGCTCGAGTCGGGGTCGTCGCAGGGTGGTCCGGAGCTGCTACGGCCAGGGCTCCGAGGTCGTCGGCTCGTCGACGGAGGAGCTCAGGCGACCTGAGCGCCGTGGGGTCCGGCGAGCTTGCGTCGAGAGAGGAGATGCTGGTGATGACGAGTAGCTCCGGCGATGGGGAAGGAGAAGAGGGGAAGAGGAAGTCGGGGAGGGGAAGCCCGGGGAAGCGTCGCCGGTCGTCGGGGTGCTCGGTGGCCTGTCGGGCGGTGCTTGGCGGCCCGCTCCGACCCACACGGCAGTAGTTGATGGCGGTGGCTGCTGCTCCTTGTGGAGAAGTCGAGAGGGTAGGTGAGGGTGGCAGCGAGCGGAGGTAGAGGAGGATAGGAAGGGCGGCGGAGGTCGGGGGTCGGCTCGCCGGCGAGAGGCTAAGCATCTTTCGGCGGAGGAAAGGAGGCGCCATGTGAAATAGGAAGATTCATCTTCACTTTTTTTTTGTAGTAGTCGTGACCAACAGCCATCAGCAGTCGGCTCGTTGGTAAGGCGAGGTCGGCTCCGGCTGTGGGAGGATGGAGGAGAGGAAGAGGGAATGGGAGAGTGGGAGAGGGGCCAGCGGGGGGAAGAAGAGTCGGCTGTGGGGGGGGGAAGTCGGCTCCGGCGAGGGACGGAGCTACTCCGGCGGGCGGGAGGCTCGCCGCTCCGGCCAGGGGGGGGTTGCTGCCGCAGTTTCCTTTCTTTCTTTCCTTTCCTTTCCTTTCCTTCTTTCCTTTCCTGCTGTTGCTTTCTTTCTTATTCCTCTTTACTTTCTTTCTTTCCTTCCTTTCTTTCTTTCTTTCCTTTCCTTTCCTTTCCTTACTTTTTACTGCTGTTGCTTTCTTATCCATCTTTACTTTCTTTCCTTCCTTCCTTTCCTTCCTTACTAAGTTATGTTTTTGATTTTTATTTTATTTTCTTTTCTTTTTCTTTTCTTTTATAGAAAAATATATTAATTAAATATGTAAAATATCTAAAGATATTTACAAGATATTTTTGGGATATTTTTGGGATATTCTCGGGATCTTTTCGGGTGGGTCCCGTCTCCAAATGGACGGTGCAGGTTCACCGGCCAATGAGGGGGTGACACCTCGCACTAAAATTTGCAGGAAAGTCCCTGTAATTTTATAAATTGTGTAAAGTCCTAGTTTTGAAAAATTGCACAATTACGAAATTGTCTCGGAAAACACCCGATTTCGAAAAATACTAAAATTCACATAATTTAAGGGAAAAGCTGTGTGAGGGTCCTGAGGGGGTGGGGGTGAGTCTGAGCAGGGGTTGGGCTTGGTTTTAGGGTGATACGGGCTATCGTATTTAATTAACTAATAAATACCGCGCACGGTGTTCACTAATTATTTAGAGGCAGGCAGGGCCATAATTTTTCTACGGTGTCAATACACTAAATGTAGTATACTCAGTGTAGAATATTAATATTTTTTTTTGGGCAAAATAGGTGCATGTTGGGCCTCAAATCCCTAGGGGTACAGAGATGGGTATAGAGCAGGAAATTAAAATAGAAAATAAATACGGAATTTTGTAACAATATTTGTGCGTCTCAAACGAGGCTCAAAATAAAGCATCTGGGACTTGCACAAAATTCAGGAAAATAGTCTAACATGTCTAAGACAGGTATGTGAACTTTGTTCGGGGATAACAGTCAAGGTAAAGCTCCAAATAATTCGGTGATGGACAGGTGCACAAGTCAATAGGATATGTAAGCAACATAAATTAATAAATTGCAATAAATCCTAAATTGTGAAAAAAAATTCTAAAATACTGGAATCTGGTCGAGGGGGTTTACACATTCTCCCAAGCGTTTCTCCATGGGGAGCTCCTGTGCTGTTCGTAAAGAAAAATGACGGATCCATGCGGCTGTGCATAGACCACCGAGAACTGAATAAGGCTACCGTGCGGAACAAGTACCCGTTACCAAGGATAGACGGCATGTTTGACCAACTATAAAGTGCAACAGTATTCTCTAAAATTGATCTCAGGTCGGGCTATCACCAGTTGAAAATCAAATCCGGTGATGTCCCCAAGTCAGCGTTCCGAAACCGATACGGGCACTATGAATTTCTTGTAATATCGTTCGGCTTGACGAATGCTCCAGCAGCTTTTATGGATCTGATGAACCACGTATTCCGACCATTCGTGGACAAGTTTGTGGTCGTGTTTATTGATGACATACTAATCTATTCCAAGAATAAGATGGAATACAAGGAACACTTGAAGATCGTGCTACAGACGTTGTTGGAGTATCGGTTGTTCGCAAAGCTCAGCAAGTGTGAGTTCTGGTTGAACAGTGTGGCGTTCCTTAAAAATGTCATCTCGGCAGAAGGTGTCGTCGTAGACCCAAAGAAGATAGAAGTGGTGGTAGATTGGAAGCAACCTACATCAGCCAGTGAAGTTCGTAGCTTTCTAGGCCTAGCGGGATACTACCGTAGGTTCGTGAAAGATTTTTCTAAATTGGCCTCGCCTTACTCAGAAATTGATTACATTCAAGTGGAGTGACGACTGCGAAGCTAGCTTTCAGAAGCTAAAGCAATGGCTCGTTTCAGCTCCAATACTTGCACTTCCAGATAGAGTAGAAGAGTTTCAGATATACAGTGATGCTTCGGGACTCGACTTAGGGTGTGTTCTCTTGCAGAGGGATAATATGATATTGTACGCCTCAAGACAATTGAAGCCACACGAGAAAAACTACCCAACACATGACTTGGAATTGGCGAAAATTTTGTTCGCACTGAAGTTGTGGCGGCATTATCTTTATGGTGTTACTTGTAAAATCTACACAGACCACAAGAGCCTCAAGTACCTATTCACCCAACGGGAACTGAACCTCCGGTAGCGGTGCTGGCTAAAACTGATAAAGGAGTATGACCTAACGATCGCATATATGTCGGGCAAGAAAAACATCATTGTTGATGCTCTGAGTCGAAAGCACGTGGGCTCGCTATCCATAAATAGTCGTCTGCTTCAGGATCTAGAGGCGATGGGCTTCGAATTTTAGTTCAGCATCGAGGTATGCATCTGTCTCCACTCCATCTTGAACCGAGTTTGTGTGATAGAATTAAGTCTGCTCAGAGGGACGATCAATTCCTACGAAGATAAGTGGGCTGATCTCGACGGAAAAGACATCCAACTTCGTGGAATACAAAGATGGGACCTTACAGATGAAAGAAAGATTATGCGTTCCTAGCGATCCAGAACTCCAAAAGAAAATCATGACAGAAGCACACTATGCGAAGTATTCCTTACATTCGGAAAGCACCAAGATGTACAAAGACTTGCACATGACCTTCCTGTGGCACGGTATAAAGTGGGAAGTGGCGACCTTTGTGTCACAGTGTATGGCCCGTCAACAGGTGAAAGCTGAACATCAGAGGCCCGGCGGAGAGCTGTAGAACCTCGCTATTCCCGAGTGGAAATGGGACAACATCGCTATGAATTTTATCATGGGCTTTCCCAAGATGCAGCGGGGGCATAATGCGATTTGGGTCATAGTTAATCGTTTGACCAAATCTGCCCACTTCCTCCCTATCAAAGTTACATGGAGCGTCGATCGATAGAGCAGATTTACATTGACGAGATTGTCCGACTACACGGAGTACCTGTCTCAATCATCTCGGACCGTGATGGATGTTTCTTATCTCATTTTTGGACTAGCCTACAGTCATCTTTGGGCACCAAGCTAAAGTTTAGTACCGCATATCACCCCAGACTGACGGCCAGACGGAAAGGACGAATCAGATACTTGAGGATATGTTGTGACTGTGTGTGATCGATCTAAAGACTAGTTTGGACACGCACCTTCCGTTAGCGGAGTTCGTGTACAACAATAGTTACCAATCGAGCATCCAGATGGCACCGTACGAAGCGCTCTATGGGCAGAAGTTTTGATCTCCAATCTGCTAGGACGAAGTCGAAGACCGACAGGTACTCGGGCCAGACCTGGTGGAGCAGGCCGTTGAGAAAGTTTGCTTGATTCGGGAAAGACTCTGCACTATGCAGAGCCGACAGAAGAGCTATATATATGTTCATCGAAGACCCTTGGAGTTTATGGTCGAGGACCACGTCTTCTTGAAGGTGAAAACAATGTGTGGAGTGATGCGTTTCAGTATTAAGGGCAAATTGAGTCCCAGATTTGTTGGCCCCTTTGAAATACTTGAGCGAGTGGCAACTGTGGCATATCGGATTGTACTACCCCCGCCCTGGCTGAAGTGCATGATGTCGTCCATGTCTCTCAACTTTGGAAGTATATGCATGATCCGAGTCAAGTGGTTAGTTTCGATCAATTAGAACTGTGCACGGACTTATCGTACTCAAAGGATCCTGTGTAGATCTTGGATTACAAGGAGAAGGTATTGCAGAACCGTACAATGTCTTTTTTGTGTATTGTGGAGGAACCATTCGGTGAAAGAATCAACGTGGGAGATGTAGTCAGAGATGAAGGAGAAGTACCCTTCATTGTTCGTTCAGTCGTAGGTAAGACCTTGTTCTTAAGTTTCGGGATAACTTTTTCTTAGTGGTATATTATGTAGTGTCTCAAATCTGATCTAACCGGGATGCGCACTATATAATTGGGCTTGTGGCTAGTCTGTCTAAGTCGCAACTTGGTATTTAGAATCTTCGGTATCCTCTTGACGACTGGCCGTTGGCCGACCTGATATGACGTCTTGACAATAAAAATGGCGCCTGACACAAAATCCTGACAAAAAGGATTTTCTTGATCACCTCGAAGGAAAAGAACATACTAAGTGACAGAAGTCCCAAGGATAGTACAGAGCCACATGGACGACACAACAAAAAGATTCCATGCGGCTCTAGCCCATACGTTCCAGACTCCATACGATCCATACGTCTCCGGCCTATGCGTCCCAGACTCCATGCGACTTCGGCCCATGCATTCCAGAATGCGGTCCATGCATCTCTGGCCCCGTACATTCCAGACTCCATGCGTCCCATGCATCTCTGGCCACATGTGTCCTAGATTCCACATCGACCAAATCTTGCTATTACAACTGGATGATTCTCCAAAACCAAATAGCGGCCACATATCCATTTGATCAAGTCGTGCCAACAACAGATGAGAACCGTTCAGTAATTCAGCAAACATGAAAATCTTAACAAATGTCCACGTGATAGCTGAAGTCCAAATTCTTGTGCGCAGTTGTAACTTATTTTTGTTAGAAGAAGACACGTAGCAACTCCCAATGTCCATGCGGCCAAAAATCCATGCGGCCACTGAACAACTATAAATAACAGGGTATTGCCCTCATAAAGAAGGCAGGCTATCTACGAATTTATACTCGAGCAAGAAAGACGTGCTTCTGCATCGGATCATCCACGGAGTAAAGAGAGTTGCTACACTCCTAACCCTCCATTGTCACCCCCCAGAAAATAACTTTGTACTTAGATTATCTTCTAGGACTTTTTTTTCCTTTCTTTAGTTTGTTCAATTGAATCAAGTTCTTTCCAAACTTTCGTATTTAATGGCAAACACGATGGCGACTCTGCTGGGGATGTCCTTCTCCACTGTTAAGAAGTCGGTGACATAATCCGATGCGGCCAAGATCGGTACGATGCAAAAGATGCTGATATTCTGCTTCGATCAGCAAGCGTTCGAGGACATGCTCTCCGAAGAAAGTGTTAATCCTTCGCCAATGATAGCCAATCCCAAGAAGACCCGCAGAACGTGGGTGGCCAAGGCCGTTGCGTCCCACCCAGCTGCGGATAAGACGCTTTCAGCCTCTCACTCTATTGCCATGACGGTCGTCGGAAGAACACCCAAAACGTCCATGTCTATGAGGCATCCCCGGCTTACGCAAAAACTGTTCAACACCCAAACTCTGGTAGAGGAAAACACTATGATGCTAGACGTTCTGGTGCTGAGGCAGCTTCTATGCGGCCAAGGGGGAGGTCGCATAAGACTATCCATGCGGCATCAAATCATAGCCGCATGCAGCCTTGATAGCAATAGAACCTATGTTTTCGACCGTATCTCATGCGACGCAGATCCTATGCGACCCACTAAGAATGATGAAGACCCAAATCTGAAATCTTTATGCTACGCGCCTGCGGTTGCTAAGTTGAAGAAGTCTAGCACAGTGCGAGCCCGTCAAGCCCAAGCAACTGCTCATACGACCGACCGCCAACTGGCATCGCTAACTATTATGCGAGCCTCTGACGAAAAGTTATACAGGATCGACCCATGCGTCCAGGCCACAAGGAACAATAGACAAGGTCAGTCTCAAAAGTCTTCCACAGTACCTCGGGGCAAGTTCGTGTACGAACCCCTTGCTAGGGAGCAAATACAGCACCTGCGCATCCGTGTGCCCGAGATACCTGGACTCACAAAGAGGATGCAAAGGTAAAACACCCTTCGCATAATTTTTGTGACATGATTAATCACAAGCGCAAAGCAAGAAAAACAACTACGGCGTACGACATGCCCACTTCAAGGCACTGTTGCGCAAACATCATTATCAACTGCTGCTGCAATAAAGTGGCAGTACCCTCAGACAGGTAGTCGGCCTTCCATCGACTGTACCAGAAAATACCTACCCGGCAACAACCTGGAGATCAGGTGCGAGTAACATAGGAGGAGGAGTTGACCTTCCCCTCATGCTACTCAACTGGAAAGCTTCTCGCCACGGTAATGCTCTGCTCAATATTTGCACTATTTACAAGAGATATCGGTTTGCTGACTCAAAAAGGAAACCTTCTTTTAGAGCTCCTTGTTGAACCAGAAGATGACTGATCTAGGTGAGTGGACAGAACTTTATTCTCTAATTTTTGCGTATCTTAATAATGAATCTGAGTTTTTGAAATGATTATTTGCTTAATAAGATAACTTTTGCATGAATGATAGAACAAGAATCTGCTTGCCAAAAAATAGATAGAACTATTGACATGCTAAGTATAGAAATGAATGTTGCATGATAGTTACACTGACACCGCTATCGAATGAACCTTGCCATGCTAAAGAAAGAGTAGAACTATATGCTAACTTGAAGAGATAAATAGACCCATGCTATGCTTGCTTAAATTAAAGATCGTTCATATGTTTGCTTGTCGTCGTTTATATCATTGCTTATCTTGGATACAAAAGCTAGATTGAATGTATACTTATATTGTTATAAAGAGTAAATGGCTTATCTTGTTAGAGAAGTGACTAGTAGTCCGTCCTGATGTTCCGGTCCTACGGGATCTAGGGGGCGGCGCTATTAAATAAGAGATAGATAGATTGAAATCATGTATTATCACATTGTGTTATGCTTGTGATATGCTTGTTAACGAGGAGCTTGAGGGGGATGGAGGCTAAACGACAAGTTTGGAGACTAATAGTGTGTCCCGATGTTCCGGTCCTACGGGATCTAGGGGGCGTGGCTATTAGAATTATGGATGGAGATTGATAGGGTGAGACTAATAGTGCATCCTGATATTCCGGTCCTATGGGATCTAGGGCTTGGCTATTAGATGGGAGGCGGTGCTTCTGTTGGAAATAGTTTGAGTTTGAAAAGTTAGCTTGTTCATGGAGATAGCTGCATTCAGGTAGTTAGGGCACATACTAGGCTAGCCTTATTGCATACCCAACTGTTTGATGCAGAGACGAACAAGAAAAGAGAACCTTGTTTATATATGCATATGTTGCTAACTTGTATGTCTGCTGCAGGAATAACTGTTCGACAAGGGTAAGAATTATGAAGAGTATATATATAGCCTGCTTGATCATGGACAAGTGCATCAAAGAGTTTATTTGATAGTGTTTTATGCATTCGCATCGGTCGGACAATGGCTATTATTGCAGAGATGAACCTTGGTCACGGCTGCTAGTTTGAGCGTATTTTAGTGAAGAGCAACCATGAGTCACAACTACTAATAGCATCAGATAAATGAGTCATTATTTAGCTGGATTACCGCTACTGATCCTGAGTTTCTCGGGGACCGACATCTTATAGATAGTTTATTTTGTCTGCTTGATAGAATCTTGTCTGCTTGATAGAATGATAGACCACTAGAGGCTGTATTATCCCTAGAGTCTTTGAGTATAGCTCACAAGATACGCTGCATACACCCTGATAGTAGATTAATCGGCTTATCTTGTGTGCTTGAATGTTATCGAACATGAACTCTGATTTCAAAGATGTTTCCAAAAGAAGTAATATGACTCCGTTCATGTACTGTATATAACGAACCTAAGTAAAACTAGAAAGATCACTAGTAATGTAATAATTTATAACATAATTACTTATTGTTGATTTTAGTGAATGTTGCTTCTGTTCGTTAATTTTATACTCACCGGTACTTTATCCAAAGTACTGAACCACAAACAGTTTGCTTGTTCGCAGGTGCTGGATCGTCCGAAGAAGCGATAGCCGTGCCTCATCCCCAGGACCCAGAAATCTGGTGTCGATGACTTGAGTCGTATCGATTATTTTGAGCTGCTTTTGTATAGAGGAACATAATGTATGTAACGATGCCATTGTATTTAGAGAACCTCATGCTAGATCTTTGTCCCGTATACTCAGATGGATTATTATTTGTAAAAATGTCCTTCCGTTGTGTACTCGATCGGTTCGATGATAGCCATAACTTTAACGATGTTGTCTTATGCGAGCGCAACCCTAGGCTCGCACGGCATAATGCCTCGATGGCAAACGAAAATATGCCCCGCGGGAGCGCCGGGGTACCGTGATTCGTGCCCGACGGGGACGTTATCGGGCCTTCGGGATCGGGGCATGACAGAATGGTATCAGAGCAACTTGATTCTCTGGCCTTACGCCCATTTCGTTGATGTTCTTAGATGACAATTTTTTGTGCATTGATATCGTTGCTGAGTTGAGAGTTCCATATAATAAGTCCATAGATATTCTCAAAGATGCGCATAAAAGTTTTCTGGTTTTGATTTATTGCTTGAGAGTTATGCTTTCGTGCTTGTGGTTTGCTAGAATTTTCGATTGAGGATGGTGAGGGATGAGGATTATCGTTGCTCTGGATATCGAAAGTTTCTCCTTGAAGTTTCGATGACGAAACTTTTTCTTGGTGGGTAAGTATGTAGTGTCCCGCTCTGCGTTGGCACTATGTACAAGGGAAATTGGTTTGCTGACTCAAAAATGATACCTTCTTTTAGAGCTTCTTGTTAAACCAGAAGATGACTGATCTAGGTGAGTGGACAGAACTTTATTCTCTAATTCTTGCATGCCTTAATAATGATTCTGAGTTTTTGAAATACTTGTTTGCTTAATAAGATAACATTTGCATGAATGATAGAACGAGAACCTGCTTGCCTAAAAAGATATAGAACCATTGTCATGCTAAGTATAAAAATGAATGTTGCATGATAGTTATACTGACACCGCTATCGAACGAACCTTGAAATGCTAAAAAAAGAGTAGAACTGCATAATAACTTAAAGAGATAAATAGACTCGTGCCATGCTTGCTTAAATTAAAGATCGTTCATATGTTTGCTTGTCGTCGTTTATATCATTATTTTTTTGGATGCAAAAGCTAGATTGAATGTATGCTTATATTGTTATAAAGATTAAATGGCTTATCTTGTTAGAGAAGAGACTAGTAGTCCGTCATGATGTTCCGATCCTACGGGATCTAGGGGGCGCAACTATTAGATAAGAGATGGATGGATTGAAAGATTGTATTATCACGTTGTGTTATGCTTGTGATATATTTTAAAGAGGATCTTACGGGGGATAGAGGCTAAACAACAAGTTAGGAGACTAATAGTGCGTCCCAATATTTTGGTCCTACGAGATCTAGGGGGCGTGGCTATTAGAATGGTGGATGGAGATTGATGGGGTGAGACTAATAGTGCATCATGATGTTCCTGTCCTACGGGATCTAGGGTACTTCTGTTGGAAAGAGTTTGTGTTTGAGTTAGAGAAGTTAACTTGTTCATGGAGATAGCTGCATTTAGGTAGTTAGGAAGCATGCTAGGCTAGCTATCTTGCATATCTAACTGTTTGATGCAGAGACGGAAAGGGAAAGAGAACCTTGTTTATATATGCATATGTTGCTAACTTGTATGTCTGCTGCAGGGATAACCATTCGACAATGGGTAAGAATCATAAAGAGTATATATATAGCCTGCTTGATCATGAACATGTGTATCATAGAGTTTATCTGATAGTGTTTCATATATTGGCATCGGTCAGACAATGGCTATTAGTACAGAGCTGAACCTTGGTCACGGCTGCTATTTTGAGCATATTTTAGTAAAGAGCAACCATGAGTCACAGCTGCTAATAGCATCAGATAAAGGAGTCATTAGTTAGCTGGATTATCGCTACCGATCCTGAGTTTCACTGGGACCGACATCTTATAGATATTTTATTTTGTCTGCTTGATAGAATCTTGTCTGCTTGATAGAATGATAGACCACTAGACGCTGCATTATTCCTAGAGTCTTTGAGTATAGCTCATGAAACACGCTGCGCATATCCTGATAGTAGAATAATTGGCTTGTCTTGTGCACTTGAATGCTATCGAACATGAACTCTGATTTCGAAGACATTTCCAAAATAAGTAATATAACTCCGTTCAAATACCGCATATAACGAACCTAGGTAAAACTAGAAAGATAACTAGTAATATAATATTTTATAACATAATTACTTAGTGTTGGTTTTAGTGAAAGTTGCTTATGTTCGTTGATTTTATACTCATCAATACTTTCTCCAAAGTGCTGACCCACCAACAGTTTGCTTGTTCGCAGGTGCTGGATCGTCCGAGGAAGCGATAGTCGTGCCTCATCCCCAGGACCCAAAAATCTGGTGTCGATGTGTAAATCTCCTCACCCAAAATTAGGCCTACTTGGCTTAGATAGTGAAATTAGGGCTAGTTTAACCCAATTAGAAATAGAACACGGCATTTGATTTAACTATACAATATTTATATCGCTTAGCACACCTTACCGTTGCTTCGATAATTGGAGCACTACACTATCCATTGCCTATCTGCAAATTTCACAACCTTGTCCTAGACGTGCCCGCCACCATTCTGACCTTTGTGTAACTTATAATTATACTTTCTTGTGCTAAATTTTAGTTGTACAACATTCGTCGCAGACGTTATTAGTTAATTCTAAATAAAATTAACTTTATACCCCTGTGCGTTCCAATCGAAATTGGAGACACAATCTTGACCCGTTTTGTGCAACCCGAATTTTGTTAATATTCTACTCTAATCCTCTACGTCCATGACCCTTGCATCCCACCTAATTTTATCCCCATGTACTCCTAATTAATTCAAGAATATCATGCATGCTAATTTTAATTAATTTAATCCAAATTTCTATTTTTGTGCGATTTTCCAATTGTTGGACGCTTTTATGCAAAAGCGCATTGAGGTGTCCACACCATTGGACATGACACATATAGAAACCTATTTTTCGTTCATGTGGATTTTTCCCATAAATTTTTGGAGTGTGCAACGCGCAACATCGCCCCATTTAATCCTAGTCATTGTATTTAAATAATGTAATTTTTAGCCCTCCAAACACCCCCATGTAAGCCCAAGGCCCAACCCAAGAGGGTGTTGACCTAGGTCAAACTTTTCTAGGTCAAACCAACCCCCTTTTATGTATAAATATACTTTCCTTTCTTTTCCTTTATTTTCCTATTCCCAAATACAAAACTTCTCAGTCGAACCTTCCTTACCATCCTTCCCTAGTCATCTCCTTCCCCGACTCTTCCGTCGGAGCAAACCTCACCGGAGACCGAAGCCGCCGAACACCCAGCACCTGACCCCTCACAGCCCACCACTTCCCCATCATCCCCTCCATGACTCGACCCCAGGCTCCTCCGCCAACAGCCGCGACCGAGCCTTCCCCCCCGAGCATGGAGCAGTCTCCCCGAGCCGTTGTGCCGACCTCGCCAGAACCGACCGAATCCCGACCATCTCGTCGTCCCCTTCCATCTTCGGCCCTTCCTGGCCACACCCCCCCCTCTGCCACGACTCCTCAAGCCCCTGCCATTGACGACCGCACCACCACCATTCCACCACCAGCATGAACCACCACCCGACTTCCTCTTCCTTCCTCATCGATCTCCCTCGCCGAAGTAGCCACGACCTCCCTGCTCCTCCTCCTCCTCCTTCTGGCCGGATTACTCCTCCCCCTGGCCTGAACTCCTCCTCCTCTTCCACCTTCCTGTCCTCTCCTCCTCCTCCTTCCACTGGCCGGACCTCCCCCCCACTGACCGGACCTTTCCCCCCTGGCCGGAGTTCAGTCACCACCACCATACCTTATCATCACCACCACCATTTCTATTAACATCATCATCAACATCAACACCCATCATCATCATCACCTTCACCATCGTCATCACCTTCACCATTATCATCATCATCATCACCATTGCCATCGTCGTCTTCGCCATCACCTTAACTATCATCGTCATCGTCGTCATTATCATCGTCGTTATCTTCATCGTTATCATCTTCGTCACCATCATCATCAACCTATCATCATTATAACCATCCTCGTTATCACTATCATCCACATCATCGTCCTCGTCATCACCATCATCCCCACTATCATGATCATCAACATCACCACCATATATTATTATCACCACCACTATTGCTATTAACACCATCATCCCAATCATCGTTCTCGTCATCACCATCATCTACAGCATCATCCTCGTCATCACCATCATCCCCATTATCACCTACATCACCATCGTTATCATAAATTCCATCATTATTCCATCGTCATCACCATGGTAATCATCATCATCCCCATTACGATCATCATCATTGACCTAATCACCCTCGTCCTCGTGTTCATCATGGACCCGTCACCCTTGACAGACAACCCACAGCAGATACCCCCAATTCTCGTACATGTGTACGCTGACCCCAAAGATCTATTGGATTATTCTACACGACTTCCGGAGCAGGTTATTGGTACTACGCAGCTTCTTGCCAGGCAAGTATACCTTGCCTTGTTGTACTGTTTAAATTCTGTATTATTAGTTGCATATTTATTATTATAATTTTGTGTGTCCGAGAGAGACTCGGGTGCAGTCAACGAAGGCGTTGACATTAGGACTTGTGTCTGACCTAGTGTCTAGTAGACCCACCTAAAGTTGTGGAGTTATCGGTATGACTCCCCAGGCCTTGACACATTTCTTACACGTGTTGTGAGTCTCATGTAGGGCACGGACTTGCGTATGCGGTTGGCCACCTGTACATGTAGGTCATGCAATGGATAGGGAATAACTGCTAATAGTGATGCATGTTAGAGACTTAGCAGTTATTAGTAGTCAGAGCATAGACTATTGTAGTACGAAGGTCCGATCCTTGTCCTTGTTTGGTTGTGAGGTTGGACTATTGTTCTTACGATAGACTATGAGCCAGAGTTACGACACCGATACTTGCACTCCGTCTTGGTTTTGTAGCTACAGCGTGTTGTGGATATAACATGCATAGATCATTGGGCGGGAAAGACAATTAGTAGGCGTATGGGACAGACATTTGGTTGCCGTAGTTTCAGAGTAAACTGTGGGGCCGTGAGCCTCAGTGTTACCCGATTTTGGGCCAGCGTTACCCTGTTATGGGCCAGTGATACCCGATTATGGGACAGCATTACCCGGTTATGGGCGTATATGCTTATCGATACATCCGGCAGAGGTTACTAGCTGCGCGCTATCATAATCGATGATGTAGTCAGCATATACTCCTGGCATCTAGTTTACAGCTAATGTCAGGTACTTAGCCTCTGGCTTGACGCTACGCTTTATACCTTTCACCTACCCATACGTACCAAGGTTGTTTTAAAGTGCATTCCACTTAGCTGATAGGTCACCCTTGAGTTTTTACAGTATTTACTTTATGGCATGCTTCTATATATCTTGTTATGTCCCTCTGAGGACCTGGTCCCTTTCCAGGTATAGATATTCATGAGTATTCGCAGGAGCGTAGATCCGAACTTACTACGTATATTTCGAGGAGGTCTCATTTTCGAGCCCGTGACTGTTAGTTGATATTCTTATATTGTATTATCTTGTTTATTCTATATTCTAGTTCGGTAGTGGATTTGTTTTCATCCGACTACCATCATTAGATACTTTATATTGAGATCTAGTTTCCTAGATATTGGTTATTTATGTCTAATTGATTTCTGTGGATGAGATTTAGATTATGCCCTGTGACATATATATACCACTGGTGAATTATTATTCATATTACAGCGTACGTGTGTTATGTTTTCCATATATTGGAGTGCCATATACATGCAGCTGGCATGCTTACGTGTCCTAGTCCTACGTATTTTGGGACTGGGGCGTGACATATTTTTAGTGGTGGCCCATGCAGGTCAAGAGCATATTGTCTCGGTTACGTAACTGTATCGAGCAAGCCTGCACCTAGGATTAGAGTATAGGATCTCATCCATATCTGACTATGACTTATCTTCCTTTCTATCCGTTCTATCGCATGCTGCTTGATTCATGTGCTTCCCTAATAGTTCCTAGTGTATAGCCTTCTCCTAGAATATAAAAGTCCATGTTGTTAGATAATAAGTAGGGTAACCTTCCTATTAAGAGTACAACTAGGATAATGATACATCACTGAGTTAGAATACTTAACGAACCCTAGCATCCCTTACATGTAGATGGATTGACCATTATCCCTTGATAACTAGGGATGACTTGAGAGTAGTGTAAACACTACTAGAGTTAGTTAGAAATTTGACTATAGTGTTTGACCCTAGTATTGAGGAACCGGTAGAAATCCAAGGTTGAGTATTAGGACTAAGCCTAACTTTCATAGTGAGATAGTATTAGAGAACTATAAATTTAGATTCTTGTCTTGAGATTAGCAGACAGTACCTTAGAAAGCCAAGAGCAATGCATAGAATATTTTTTTGATCATACCTCAAACACAGAGATTAGCATAGCATCTTCCCTTAGGAAACTATGACATTAGCAATAGCCTCTCTATTTTATTTCATGTCTAGGTCCTCTAAAACCTTAACGCTCGCTAGTTGTGCGACGACTAAATTATGACCTTTTATTCTTCATATTTTAACTCGTGCCACCGGACACTTCTGATTGTAGGCCAAGTGATTTTATTTGGTGTTAAGGACATATAGTTGCTAGGATTATAGTTGTTAATATTAAATTTTGAATTTCTGTGCTTGGTAGTTAGAACTTGATAGTTGAGTACTCCTTTAGATTATAATTTTATGATTATTCTTAGTTTTAAATCACGTAACATGTACCCCCACCTCGATTCAAGTTATATCCTCTTTTTCCTTAAAGGCCAGCAACTTTTTCGTTCATACTCTTGACACTTGTTCTATGAGCACTATGACTAAGACTTAGGATGACCATGACCTAGTATCACATAGTCCTCTTGACACACTAATGAAGTATAATTGAACGACATTAACTATATACTAGCATAAGATGATAGTGTTTAATCAGATAGTAGAACTTAGAGGCCCATATCCCTATTTGGTCGACTAGCAACTTAGACAAGGAGCTAGTATGACAACTGTAGAGACTGTAGAGTCTCACCTTCTTGTGAACTTGAATTATTTTGTAACTTCTCTCATTATAATCCAGCGTATTTATATTTTCTAAATTACCTCGACTCATGCTGCTATTTTATAGCCTAGTTTTGCAAGCTTATTCTTTTATCGAGCTTGTTCATAACATATGTGTTATTGGGGACGCCTACTAATATATTGTCTAAATCAGAATCAATGTATTATGGTCTGGACAACCTTAGTGCGCTTGGTTCGCTCTTCGCACGACTACTTTACGTGGATTGAGATATATAGTTGACTAGTAGACGAATATACCTGCCTCTAGACAAGTCTGAGCATATCGTATCGGCTACATATCAGCGAGCTATGAGCACCATTTTCCATTAACATCTGTACAGACAGTGGAATGCTACGTCGACGACATCGCCATCAAGAGTCGCTCCAAAGATGATCACCTCTAAGACCTGAGGACTGTGTTCGACTTAATGCGCGCATACCGCTTCAAGAAGAACCCTACCAAGTCCTTCCTGGGAGTCTCTAGCGACAAATTTTTGGGTTTCGTCATCACTTCCAGGGGTATTCACATAGACCCCGACAAGACCAAGGCCATCCTGGAGATGCATCCGCCAAGTAACCTCTGAAAACTCTGTGGCCTCCAAGGGAGGTTGGCATACATCAGGAGGTTCATATCAAACCTCTCTGGACGTTGCCGGCCGTTCACACAGCTCATGAAGAAAGGTGTCTCCTTTTTTTTGGAATGAAGAGTGCCAACGAGCGTTCGATAACATCAAAGAATACCTATAAACCCTCATGTGTTGGTGGTCCCGGTCATGGGAAAGCTATTCCTACTATATATTCACTTAATGGATCACTCTCTCGGGGCCCTGTTATCCCAGAATAATGATGAAGGCCTCGAGCAAGCCATATACTACCTCAGTCGGATGATGGTCAGCCCAGAGCATAGGTATACCGCCGTCGAGAAGGAGTGCCTTGTGCTGGTATTCGCTAGAAAACTCAACACTACGTGACTGGACAGGCCATTCATGTAATCTCGTCAGTCAACCCCCTTAGGGTCCTCATGACCAAACCTGGGGTACTTAGTTCCCGCTTGGCTACCAAGGCAATACTATTATCTCCATATGATATGGTATTCGTCCCACAGAAGGCCATCAAGGGTCAGGCTTTGGCCGACTTTCTGGCAGCCCATCTGGGATCAGAACCCTCAAAACTCTATGAAGAGATTACAGACGAAGTGGAAGACGCCAGCATCACTTCACACGAAGCTGTTTGGCAAATGTTCTTTGACAGTGCGTCAAGAGCAGAGCCCAAAGGTAACATCATCGCTGGGGTCGAAATAGTGTTGATCTCCCCATACAGCCTCATCATCAATCGTGCATACTTTCTCACGGAGTCATGCTCCAATAATGTAGCAGAGTATAATGTCCTAATCATCGGACTCCAGCTCGCCAAGCAAGTCGGAGTAGAGTGCTTGGAAGCCTACAAAGATTCTCAGCTAATCGTCAATCAAGTCCGGGGAGTATATGAAGTCTGAAACGAAGACTTGATTCCCTACCACCAAGATGCACTTAGCATTATCGCGACCTTCAAGATGTTCTTTATTGAGCATATCCCTTGGTTGTAAAACATTGAGGCGGACACTTTAGCCAGCCTCGCTGCTTCCTTGGCAGTCCCAGACAACACTCATCCGCTAATCACGATGATCAATCAAGAGCTGGTCTGTCCCAAAAGCAACCTACGCTTATTCCTCAGCTATGCAGCGGAGGTCGACACCGATACTCAAGGTTGGAGGCTTCTATTCATCGACTACACAGTCTATGGAATCCTCCCTAAAAATCCAAAGGAAGCCACTTCAATCAGAAGATGCTCACTTCGTTTCTATTATGACACGAAGACCAAAATATTGTATCGTCGATCCTATGACGGCCTTCTGCTCCGATGCCTGTCGAACACAGAGGCAAAATAAATCCTCCGCAAAGCTTACGACGGCGTCTGTGGGGCGCATTAACCCGATCCAAAGCTATAGAACTGTCTTCGAAAAATGGGTTATTATTGGCCGACGATGGTAGCAGATATTGTTGATTACGCAAGAAAGTGCCAAGCATGACAAATCCACGCGGACTTCATCCACCAGCCATCTGAGTTCCTACACCCAACGGTAGCATATTGGTCGTTCAAGGCGTAGAAAATAGATATCATCGGGCCAATCAGTCCGCCTTCATCAAAAGGACATCGGTTCATCTTGGCGATCATCGACTACTTCTCCAAGTGGGCGAAAGCTATTCCGCTCGCTGAAGTCAAAACATCAAAAATAATTAACTTCGTCAAGCATTACATCATGTATCGCTTCGGCTTTCCGCGTAGGATCGTCCACGATAATAGCCCATAGTTTGCAAGTCACGTCTTCTATAGGTTTTGTGACAAGAACCGAATCCAAAATGTAGCCTCTACTGCGTATAACCTCGCAGTAAATGGTCTGGAGGAAGCGTTCAACAAAACCATCATCAAGCTCCTCAAGAAATTTGTGTCTTCCAACAAACGCGAATGGAACAAGAAGTTGGGTGAATGTCTCTGGGCCTACAGTACAACAGTCTGGAAAGCTACTGGGAATACGCCATTCTTTTTGGTGTACGGAAGTGAGGCGGTACTCCCGCTCGAGATCCAAATCCCTTCACTACGAATAGCCCTATCCAACCAACTAACCAAGGAAGATAACTACCGTCGACGGTTACAGGAGTTGGAAGCACTCGACGAGAAACGATTCTTAGCTCAACAACGCATAAAGTTGTATCAAGCGCGTCTCTCTGGAGCCTTCAACAAATGGGTAAAACAGAGAACGTTTCAAGTGTGTGACCTTGTCTTAACAGTAAGAAGACTGATGGTTATGACTCACAAGACGGCCGACAAATTCTAACCTAAATGGGAGGGCTCGTTCATTGTGGAAACCGTGTTTTCCAACGGCGCATACCGGCTAGCAAAATCCAATGGCGACTTACTCATGATGCCTATCAATGACAAATTCCTCAAAAAGTACTACTTCTAAATAGACTGGTACTCCTCTATTACCAAACTACATCGTATCGCTGGTTTATGTCCACCCTACCTCTGGACTGTCGCTCTAATACACTACTCTGGCGGAGTCTGCCATGTCCATATTACTCCTGAGAAAACTTTCCAGCCTTGACCATTGATCGTCACGTCCATATTACCTTTGATATCGATTGTCTTCCAAATTGTCACCCGTGCCTAATCTAGAGTATGCCAGTGGTGATAAGTCCATAAAAACTGTCACACCCATATTACCTCTGGCAGGCTCGTCTCAATATCATGCCCCAGTCCCAAAATACGTAGGACTAGGAATACGTAACATGCCAGCTACGCATTCGACCAAACTCTGGTCCGATTCGAATACGTATAAGCTGTACTAGAATGGTCACTATCTATGTAATCAAGTAAATATGAATATCTATACCTCAATCCACAATGAACGGAATATACAAGAATGAGCTACATATGCTAAAGTCGGCCACCAGTAACACATCAGCTCGAATAGACTCGAGAAAGGAATATGAGTCCATAAAACTAGGCTATATCAGTAGATAAATAAACAATATGAATAAATACCATGACTCCGAAAGAAATAATATAAGTACCTGGCACCAATTTCTACAAGACTAAGCAACACACATCAGCAACTCCACACAGGCTCCACAACGGTCTATGCTGCAAAACTGGCAAGGGACCAGGTCCTCAGAGGGACATAACAAGGTACAAGAAATAGCATGCCAAAATAAATGCAGTATATAAAATGTACCAATAGAGTAAACTATGAAACCAGCTATGTGATATGCAAGTGAGAGCATTAATCATACTCAGGCTGAGACTACTATAGGCTCTGTGTCGGGAAAACCCATAGCAGCATTTTCTTGAAGGGCCAGTACATGTGCCAAAGCTCCATGTCAGAGTCTAAGGCCCCTCCAGATAATGATATATATATAATATAATCATCCTTTAGTATGGTAAGTCTCTCTCTACCCAATGTAATCACACGTCTCATGTCCATGACACGCAAGATCATATCTAATGCAGCAAGTCATATGATAGCTCTAGATATAAAAAAGACTATGTCTCAAATCCTGTAACCTATACAGAATTACCATGAATGACTCAGGAAGATTATGTCTCATGAACAGTGTCAGGTGTCCTATGGTATGACGTACTTGATAATGCAAGCACGAAGATATATATAGGGTCGCGATATCAATCTCTAATAACGTTATACGACTCCGCGTACGACGTCGACACCCGAATATTATTCGGACATTAAGCAATGTCACACGGTCCTAGGTTGAACAGATACATCATATAAATTAATCAAGGGAGTAATATAATACAAATGCTGCAAGTATGGCAAGGTACACTTGCCTGGGGTTTGGTTTTCAACTGCTGCTCTGGTATCAGCGGGATCTGCAGGTACTTCTACAGTTGCTGAAATAAATACTACCATCATACTCAGAAGATATCAAATAGCTTGAATTGCCTGTCCATAAGTCCAATTTGGACACAGGGGCAAAAATAACAATTTCTGGTCAAAGCGGGATCCACATGTAGCCCACTTTGCACCAAAAAATGAGCCAGAGACAAAGTTCTCCAAATTTGTCAAACTTAGTGTCTACAAGTCCAGAATGATGATAAGAACCCAACGGAATATCCAAAACTGGATTCCGATGAGCCGATCACAAAATCGCCCGTCAAGTAGAGCCGTGGGGCCCACGATACGGGATTTTGTCAACGTTCTCAAAATCGAACCAAACTTGGATCACGGGACCAGAACAATGCTATGAATCCGATGGTGCAAGTTTTATTTCGAAACGACGAGCACACACAAAGTTATAACAAGTTTCAAAACAGGGCCGATACGGGGCGTTGTCGACGGATACGCGTTGATTCCGGTGTGCAAGCACATCCAAATCAACTTATACGAAATCCCACACGTTCGTATCGACGGTGCGCACCTTTCGGTAAAGTTGGTACACGACCAAGTCGCCTCGTTTAGCGGGGCGCACCCAGTTCTGAAAAAAATTAGGGTTTTAAAAGACCAAGTTTTTGGTCATTTTTACCCTCGAATAAATTATAATCTACAACACCATAAATTGAACAAAAATAGGTTTTTAAAACTAGGTTATATGGCCTAAATTACTGCTCAAGTGGATTTTAGAAATAGTTAACAGGTTGCACGCAAAACGGTCGTAAACTTGCGAGTTTGGGACAATTTCTAAATTTTTAGAAATAGGGTTTTTTTCCTGTTTTTGCGTCGCGATTTGCGACCGACACAGGATGCGATATCCCGAACCGATTGCACGGATTTCGAGGGGGTTACACAGGGAAAGCGTCATAGCAAACGGTTCAAAAAATGAGATGACGAGAAGAGTGAAACTCTCACCTGAACAGGGGTAGGTGACGACTGTATGTTGTGTACACTCGGCGGCGCGGCGAATGCAGGGTGGCGGAGCTCGGCCGACGGCGGGTTGCTGCGGTGGAGGCGGGTTGCTGATTCGATGGGGGAGTCATCGCCGGCAGTCGTGGGTCACAACGGCAAGCTCGGTGGCCGGGGGTCAACGGAGAGGAGGTGGTGGATGGTGATTTGGTGTTGGCGGTGGCGGTGAAGTGAGGCTCGGGGCTTATATAGGCGAGGGGAGAGGGGGAGCGGGGAGGCCGGAGCCGTGGGGGGGACGTGGCCGCGGAGTCGGGGCGGTTGTGGGCGGGGTCGAGCGGCGGAGGCGGGAGTCGTGGGCCGGCGGAGTAGGCGGGGGGATCGTGGGGTGTACAGGGGGGTTTGGGTTACTAGCGGGTAGGTCTACGGGTAGGCAGGTTGGGTCCAGGCCCGATCCGTTAGGTCTAGGGTCCAGGTCAGGTCGGGTCGGGTAGGGTCGAGTCGGGTCGGGTCCGGATCCGATCCGACCCATTAGGTTAGGGTTTGGGTTCAGTCCATTTCGGTTCAACCCGGTTCAAGCTGGTTTAATTAAAACGGAGGTTTTTAGCTATTTAAAATTAGTTTTTGAGCCCAATAAATTCTAGAAAAATTACACAACAACCAATAATTAATAATACACCCAAAAATATAATTTTTTTAATATTTTAATACTTAATTTAATATATTAAAAATATTAATGTATGAAGGACATTTTAATAATTAATTAAAAATTACCGAAAAATCCAAAAAATTCAATTTTTAAAAATTTAAAAAAAAACAGAGTATTACAATCTATCCACCTTAAAAGAATTGTATCTTCACAATTAAAAAAATAAAATATAACCGATCAGAAGAGATGGCACGGTTGTAAAACATGTTTGAAAGCATGACACAAGAAAGAATCATGATCGAGAAAAATTGAAGGGAAATGGGTGAGGATCAAGCAGAACACATAGGAAAAATATTTTCCTAGATAAGTAATTCAAGAGTAAAGGAATCTGGATAGAGCAAAAATCTACATCTTAGGAAAACTAGGTTATCACTTATTAATAAGTCCGAAATACCAGGTTTAAGGCTAAGGTCATGAACTAACAGGAACGTGCTATGGCATTACTAGGAATAGATAGCTATGAATAACTTAAATCTTGCTCGTATTCGCTATTCTCCGAGTCTGTGCATCCTCCACTATCATTGCAAAAGCCTGTCCACGCCCTTGCGGTGGTGCCCTCTTCTGTTGTTGGGCCTACTGAAAGGGTACTGCTCGTACTCTGCGTGGCTCTTGAAATATATCAAGATGTCATTAATACGCAACCACTAACTTTTTCAGGTATAAAAACTCCGTTCATCAAACTCTTGAACACAACTGGCGCGTTGATTAACCCAAACGACATAACTAAGAACTCATAGTGTCCATACTTGGTCCTGAAGGCTATTTTTTATATATCCTCTCTACGCACTCTAATATGGTGATAACCGAATCCAAGATCTATATTTGAGAATACACTCGCACCACTCAACTAGTTAATGCGTGGCAAGGGATACCGGTTCTTGATGGTCACAGCGTTCAGTGCCATGTAGTTAATACACAGGCGTACCGTCCCATCCTTCTTCGGCACAAATAGTATGGGTGTAACTGCTGGGTTATAAGAAATAATTTTTGATAATACAAGTCACAAGACAACTAAGGTTTTAACCATTATGGCCTGCTACACAAGGTTCCTTTTTCTTAAGGTCATAATATAATTCCTTGTATGAGCCACATCTGATCCCTAGCATCAAGCTATGTATTCCCTAAAGTATTCCGGTGTATTAGAATCAAACCCTCTATCCTCTCTTCCAATACTTTCAAATTACTTGCTATCCTTAAGGAAGGGTAAGGTTTTATTAGTTCTAGGCCTTTGATACTATATTCAATTCTCATGCTAAAGTCTACACTAAGTCTAGCATATAGGAATAACCTATCTACTATCCTACTAAGGGTAACCGCTTTCTCAAAAATTTATATCCAGCATATCTTCTTCTGCCTTGACAAGGATCTGCTTCTGGAGGAAACACCGTGCACGAACATTCATCTCTCCGAAATAGGAAGAGATGATAAACAATAATAAGGATATCGAGGGGATTAAAAGAGTACAATTTATGAAGTTCAAGGGCGATAATCAAATGCTAAAGAATTTTCAAGTCAGTAGTGGATTGAGATGCTAACACTGCTAACTTTAATTACAGGCTCGCTCAGTACCGAAAAGTAACTGAAACGATTTAATCAGGACCTGCATGGGCCACCACAAAAATATGTCACGCCCTAGTCCCAAAATACGTAGGACTAGGAATACGTAACATGCCAACTACGCATTCGACCAGACTCTGGTCTGATTCGAATACGTATAAGTTATACTAGAATGGTCACTATCTATGTAATCAAGTAAATATGAATATCTATACCTCAATCCACAATGAACGGAATATACAAGAATGAGCTACATATGCTAAAGTCGGCCGCCAGTAACACATCAGCTCGAATAGACTCGAGAAAGGAATATGAGTCCATAAAACTAGGCTATATCAGCAGATGAATAAAAAATATGAATAAATACCATGACTCCGAAAGAAATAATATAAGTACCTGGCACCAATTCCTGCAAGACTAAGCAACACACATCAGCAACTCAACACAAGCTCCACAATGGTCTATGCTGCAAAACTGGCAAAGGACCAGGTCCTCAGAGGGACGTAACAAGGTACAAGAAACAGCATGCCAAAATAAATACAGTATATAAAATATACCAATAGGGTAAACTATGAAACCAGCTATGTGATATGCAAGTGGGAGCATTAATCATACTCAGGCTGAGACTACTATAGGCTCTGTGTCGGGGAAACCCATAGCAACATTTTCTCGAAGGGCCAGTACATGTGCCAAAGCTCCGTGTCAGAGTCTAAGGCACCTCCAGATAACTATATATATATAATATAATCAGCCTTTAGTATGGTAAGTCTCTTCCCACCCAATGTAATTACACGTCTCATGTCCATGACACGCAAGATCATATCTAATGCAGCAAGTTATATGATAGCTCTAGATATAAAAAGTCTATGTCTCAAATCCTGTAACCTATACAGAATCACCATGAATGACTCAGGAAGATTCTGTCTCATGAACAGTGTCAGGTGTCCTATGGTATGACGTACTTGATAATGCAAGCACGAAGATATATATAGGGTCGCGATATCAATCTCTAATGACGTTACACGACTCCGCGTACGGCGTCGACACCCGAATATTATTCGGACGTTAAGCAATATCACACGGTCCTAGGTTGAACAGATACATCATATAAATTAATCAAGGGAGTAATATAATACAAATGCTGCAAGTATGGCAAGGTACACTTGCCTGGGGTTTGGTTTCCAACTGCTGCTCTGGTATCAGCGGGATCTGCAGGTACTCCTCCGGTTGCTGAAATAAACACTACCATTATGCTCAGAAGATATCAAATAGCTTGAATTGTCTGTCCATAAGTCCAATTTGGACACAAGGGCAACAGTGACAATTTCTGGTCAAAACGGGGTCCACATGTGGCCCACTTCGCACCGAAAAATATGCCAGAGACAAATTTCTCCAAATTTGTCAAAATTATTGTCTAAAAGTCCAGAACGATGATATGAACCCAACGGAATATATAGAACTGGATTCCGATGAGCCGATCAAAAAATCGTCCGTCAAGTGGAGCCGTGGGGCCCACGATACGGGATTTTGTCAACTTTCTCAGAATCGAACCAAACTTGGGTCACAGGACCAAAAAAATACTACTAATCCGATGGCGTAAGTTTTGTTTCGAAACGATGAGCACACACAAAGTTACAACAAGTTTCAAAACAGGGCCGATATGGGACGTTGTCGACATATACGCGTTGATTCCGGTGTGCAAGCACATCCAAATCCACTTATGCAAAATCTCTCACGTCCGTATCGACGGTGCGCACCTTTCGGTGAAGTTTGCATACGAATAAGTCGTCTCGTTTAGCGGGGCGCACCCAGTTCCGAAAAAATTAGGGTTTTAAAAGACCAAGTTTTTGGTCATTTTTACCCTCGAATAAATCACAATCTACGACACCATAAATTGAACAAAAATAGGGTTTTAAAACTAGGTTATACGGTCTAAATTACTGTTAAAGTATATTTTAGAAATAGTTAACAGGTTGTACGCAAAATGGTCGTGAACTTGCGAGTTCGGAACTATTTCTGAATTTTCAGAAATAGGATTTTTTCTGTTTTTGCGTCACGATTTGCGACCGACACAGGATGCGATATCCCGAACTGATTGCACGAGTTTTTAGGGGGTTACACAGGGAACGCGTCACAGCAGACGGTTCAAAAAATGAGATGACAAGGAGAGTAAAACTCTTACCTGAACAGGGGTAGGTGACGACTGTACGTTGTGTACACTGGGCGACGCGACGAATGCGGGGTGGCGGAGCTCGGCCGGCGGCGGGTTACTGCGGTGGAGGCGGGTTGCTGTGTCGATGGGGGAGTCATCGCCGACGGTCGTGGGTCGCAGCGGCGAGCTCGGTGGCAGGGGGTCGACGGAGAGGCGGTGGTGGATGGTGATTTGATGTTGGCGGTGGCGGTGAAGTGAGGCTCGGGGCTTATATAGGCGAGGAGAGAGGGGGAGAGGGAAGGCCGGAACGGGGGGGACGTGGCCTTGGAGTCGGGGCGGTTGTGGGCGGGGTCGAGCGGCGGAGGCGGGGTCGTGGGCTGGCGGAGTAGGCGAGGGATTGTGGGGTGTACAGGGGAGTTTGGGTTACTGGCGGGTCGGGTCGGGTCTGCGGGTAAGCGGTCGGGTCCAGGCCCGACCCGTTAGGTCTAGGGTCCGGGTCGGGTCGGGTCGGGTAGGGTCGAGTCGGGTCGGGTCCGGATCTGATCCGACCCATTAGGTTAGGGTTTGGGTTCAGTCCGGTTCGATTCAACCCGGTTCAACCCGGTTAAAGGTGGTTTAATTAAAACAGAGGTTTTTAGCTATTTAAAAATAGTTTTTGAGCCCAATAAATTCAGAAAAATTACACAACAACCAATAATTAATAATACACCAAAGATATAATTTTTGTAATATTTTAATATTTAATTTAATACATTAAAAATATTAATCCATGAAGGATATTTTTATTAATTAATTAAAAATTATCGAAAAATCTAAAAAAATTATTTTTTAAAAATTTAAAAAAATAGGGTGTTACACTCAAACATATTACTTGCACTAACGTACGCAAAAAAGTAGTGGGTCTACAAAATCTATCACGTCCATACTACCTCTGATGGTTTGTTTTGAATCTATTACTCGCACCCCAAGTGCGCAAAAGGGTAATAGATCCACACAAAAATCTTCCAGCGGGATATCCTTACTATCCACAAAATCTTTCACGTCCATATTACCTCTGATAGGGTTTATTTTCGAATCTATTACTCGTACCCCAAGTGCGCAAAAAGGTAACCAAAAATCCCTCAGCGGGATATTCTTACTATCCACAAAATCTTTCACGTCCATATTACCTATGATAGGGTCTGTTTTCGAATATATTACTCGTACCCTAAGTGCGAAAAAGTGTAATAGGTCCACCAAAAATCCTCCAGTGGGATGTCCTTACTATCCATAAAATCTATCACGTCCATATTACCTCTGATAGGGTTTATTTTGAATCTATTACTCGTACCCCCAAGTGCGCAAAAAAGGTAATAAGTCCACCAAAAATATCCAGTAGGATGTCCTTAATATCCACAAAACCTATCACATCCATATTACCTTTGATATGGTTTATTTTCGAATCTATTACTCGCACCCCAAGTGCACAAAAGGGTAATAGGTCCACCAAAATCTCCCAGCAAAATATTCTTAAAAAGCTACGGTATGGTGCTACATTCATATTATCTCTAGAACAATACCCAAAAGTTTACAACATGCAAAATTCTGAAAAAATAAGAGACTTTATTGATTAATATTCAAGATCATGAGTACATATGATAAAAAATTATTACATTTCAAAGGTTTTCATTAATATTCAAGGTCTTGAGTTTATTTGATGGAAATTCCTTTTAAGGGTTTCCATGAGTTCTCGCCAACAAGAACCTCTTCCATTAAAAGGCGCCCCGGTGTTGTTTCTGCCACGGACACAAGTGGGCCCAACAGCAGAGCGCAAGGCTTTCTGGCTCACCACTCTACAGTGCAAACCTCAGTATGTAGAACCGATACTGATGGGTAGCAAGGGGAAAGCAGGAGCAGACGCTCTACAAACAAATGGGAAGACCGACGACAGGAATGGCAATTAATCCAAATCTTGTCATTGTCGCCACGAGCCCCCGGCCGGTAGCAAGCCGCATAGAGGGAAGAAATGCAGCTAGCATGCTGCATAAACAAGGATGACTCAGCGCATGATGCAGGATGTTCATCCTCATCTCCTGGATCAATCCTTGCAGAACTGTCCACGTCTCCGGGATCAGTCCTAGGCTAACCGTCCTTGTCTCCTGGATTAGTTCTTGACGAGAAACCGCTGCATAAGGGTGACATTCTCTTCGAATGACGAGTGTTATGATATCCTTACATGCACCATCATGAGCATCACGAGCGAGGACAGAACCTGTAAAAAGAAGATATGCATCAGCTCAGCGAAGATCGCATAAAGACACAGCTGCCGTATACTGCTGTCCGGTCGTAGGGACGCACGACCGAGTCTGCACGCGCGAGCAAGAGGATGTCTCATCCATGCGGTCAAGCCAAAGATAAAGTCATGTGCGCATGAAAGCAGACGACCCCCCACCCATACGACCACGCCAAAGCTCGACACGCATGTTACAGAGGAGTACTCATCCACACGACAGAACTCTATAAAAAGGTCTGTGCATGCCCATGACAAGTCTCTTGCAGCTAGACGGTGTATTGGTGCCTCTGTGTCCTACACAGTACGGTATGAGAAGGACGGTACTACCCTACCTCCAAGCATAATATCCATATCAGGAGGCCACGGATCGAGATGTAAACCCCCTATTTTTAGTTTTTAAATTTTTTATTTTAATATTGGTATTATGTAATTATTGAGATTAAGAGAGATTTTCTGTATTTTTAGCTAATTAGAATAATATTTATTCATGGATTGATATTTTTGTATATTTAATTAATTACTATTATTACACAAAAAATATATTTTTGGGTGTACAACTATTATTAGAGTATTGTAGAATTTTTCTGGATTTTATTGAGGTCCAAAACTATTTTTTTAGATATATATATATATATATATATATATATATATATATATATATATATATATATATATATATATATATATATATATATATATAGAGAGAGAGAGAGAGAGAGAGAGAGAGAGAGAGAGAGAGATTAATTATTAAACCATAAACTAAATCAAACCAAACAAACCCAAACCAAACCAACCCAAACCAAATAAACCCATACCCTAAACCCGGATCCTAAACTAGACCCGAACCCGCACCCAAATAAATCACAGACCCGCTCACCCATACCCACCAACCCCCGCTACAGTAACTCCCTTAACTCCCGCGTCCCCATCTCTTTCCCTCCCCGTCAACCGTCCGACCCTTCTTCTTTCCCATTCTGAAACCTCCCATTCATCCTATATATAGACTAGAGGAGACCATCACCACCAGCATCTCTCCACCAGTCCAGACCCACCGTCGACCGCTGCTGACCGCCGCGTGCCACCGTCGTGAACAGCCCGCCAAAAATCCCGAACAACAGAGACTATACGAGGTACTCTTCTTTTCGCCCATGTATCTTCCTGCACAGTAATCCAAACAGTGAGCCGTCGAATCCTACGTACCCTGTGTAATTAGTTTAGCTTATCGTGTCCTGTGTCGATCGTAAATTGTGACACAAAACAGAAAAAAAATGACCGAGTTTTGGGAACATAAACTGTTCCAAGTATGCGTATTTGAGTCTCGTTATCTTCATAACGGCACGCGATGTTAAAATTCTATTTGAACAGTAATTTAGATAACATAACCTAGTTTTAATCCCTTTAAACATTTTCTTTTAATTTGATGTATGCTGTAATTTATTTGTTGTTGAAATCTGTCAAAAACTTGGTTTCTTAAACCCAAATTTTCTTTATACGGGGTGCGTCCGCTAAACGAGGCGACTTTGTCGTATGAGAATTGCACCTAAAGGCGCGTAACATCAACGCGGACGTGTAGGATTTTGCAAAAGTTGATTTGGATGTGCGTGCACACCTAAATCAACACGTATCCGTCGATAAATTCCGTATCGGCCGGTTCTGACACTTGTCATAACTTCGTGTGTGCTTATCGTTTTACAACAAAACTTGCGCCATCGGATTCGCAGCGTTATGTTGGTCCTGTGACCCAAGTTTGGTTCGATTCTGAGAACACTGACAAAATACTGTTTTGTGGGCCCTACGGTTCTATTTGATAGGTAATTTCATGATCGGCTCATCGAAATCCAACTCTGGATATTCTGTTGGGTTCATATCATCGTTCTGGATTCGTAGACACTAAGTTTGAAATTTTTGGAGAACTTTATCTTTAGCACATTTTTTGGTGCGAAATGGACCACATGTGGACCTCATTTTGACCCGAAACTGTCAATTCTGCCCCTGTGTCCAAATTGGACTTATGGGTAGTCAATCATAGCTATTTTAAGTATTTTGAGAACAATGGTGATGTTTGTTTCAGCATCCGGAGGCGTACCTGGATATTCCACTTTTACAGGAGTAAGAAACGAAGTTCAGAACCCAGGCAAGTGTACCTTGCCAAATCTGCAGAGATCCTGTTGCATTATTTGCTTGAGTTCTTTCTATATATACTTCTGTGATGTACCTGTTCAACCTAGGACCGTGAGACATTGCTTAGCGTCCGAACAAGATTCGAATGTCGACGCTGTACGTCAAGTCGTATAACGTCATTTAGATAATTGATTCCACGATTCTATTCGTTTGCGTGCTTGCTTTACCAAGTACGTCATACCTTAGGATACTTGATACTATTCATGTGACAGAATTTTTCTTGAGTAATTCATGGTGATTATGTATAGGCTTGCAGGATTCGTGATATGAGACTTGCATATATAGAGATATCATTATGACTCGTTGTACTTGTCACGCCCCAGTCCCAAAAATACGTAGGACTAGGACACCTAAGCATGCCAGCCGCATGGATATGGCAACTCCAATATATGAAAACCAAATCCACACGTACGCTGTAATATGAATATCAAGTCCACAAGTGGTATAAAATGTATCACAAGTCACAGGGTATAATCTAAATCTCATCCACGAAAATCAGATATAAATAATAACCAGCATCTATATAACTAGATCTCAACATAAATATCTAAGGATGATAGTTGGATGAAAATAAATCCACTACCAACTCGAATGGAAAAGTACAACACAACAAATACAATATAGGAATACCAGCTAACGACCATGGGCTCAAAGAGAAGACATCCTCGCAACACAAGTAATTATCCAAATCTGCGCTCCTACAATTACTCAAGAACAGATACACCTGGCAGAGGACCAGGTCCTCAGAGGGACGTAACAAGATACAGAAAATACGAGCCAATTTGAATACAGTAAACATGCATATTATTTGAAAATAAATAAGTACGCTGTACAAGACCATCTATATGAATGCAAATGAGGATAATTTTTTGACGTATGGGCAAGGGTAGGCTACTCGATCTAATCCTCACAACCTCACGCTCGTCAGTGGAAATTATCAGCCGACATACCGCGGGGGTAGCGACCATCGGACATGACCCACCATAGTGCGTGCTAGTGACTACGGTGTTACCAGAGTGGTTAAAAGCCCATACGCCTAATGATTGCCCTCTATGATACTAAGTGCCATGTGTGTGTCAACATATCTAATACATAGTAATGACTGAAAGAAAAATACACATGCAAGAATAAACAGAAATGCAATAAATATACAGAAATATACTAAGCATGCAAAATACTGTAAGCAATTTGGCAAGGTATCTTGCCTGGGGTCCTGCTGTTGGTATGAATCAGAGTCCAAGTCACAGTCCAAATAGCCTATGTATTACAAATTTATCATGTCAAAAGATAATTTATTTTAATTTATTTAATTCTGGAATAATTACTCTAAAATTCTATTTTAATCTTATTATTCTGATTTTTATGTTAATTCCTAAATTTTGTCCAAAGAAACTGAATTTTATCAACTCGAGACTCATGGCACGCAAATCGAGGCGATCTGTTGACCGAAAAGTCAACTGACACAAACTCAACTTTCATGCATGATTTTCTGTAGATTTCAGCGTCAAAAATATGCTAGAATTTATGGCTCGTCCGAATTCAAATTCGTTTGGAAATTATGGCACATACAAATTTTGTATTGTGCACCGATGGTTAAATTCTAACCTAGAAGTTCTACAGAATTAACAGTATAAAAATACTTCGAATTAAATTCTGGGAAAAACATATGTCAATTATCTCGACATTAGCTTTCCAAAACTTTAAACGGTTCATGATTCTGATTTCTAGTTCTCCCGAAATCGCGAAAGTATTAAAACACGTTTATTTTCGGACATGCTGTGCTCTACGAATTTTCTAGAATTTAATAATCATAATTTCATAAAATAAATTATATAATAAGAAAGCTAACCTCAATATCTTTCTAACACAAGAAACTAGGCCTCGTTTGGAGTCCGGAGCTATGCGCAATGGCTTATGGAAGATGAAGGAACCCTAGATGACAATTCTCCAAAATCTCTCTATCTAAAATAATAGGATAATTAGGGTTATAATAATATATATATATATATATATATATATATATATATATATATATATATATATATATATATATATATAGGGATGTACCTGCGGCTGAATGAATATTTATAGGCTGACACGTGTCAGAATCTGATTGGATGGTTTTTGTTATATTATTTGTTTTTTATTTGCCTTTATCAAAACATTATTTAAGTCATTTTAAATCTAAATAACTCCAAATAAATATTAAAAATAATAATAAAAATCTGGAAAAATTACATAAAATATATTTTGAACCTATAAACCCTAAAAAAATATTTAGGACAATTTTATATTCATAAGTTTACTACTATAATTAGGAGAAGCTCTAAACATTAGTTTTATCCATTTAACTAAAAATAAATACTAACATTATTCCAAAAATTCTGAAATAATTCCAGAAAATATATAATAATATTATAAATCCTAAAAAATAGCGTGGGTCCATTCTATATTCCTGGGCTTGCACAATAAATTCTACAAGTCCTAAAAATTAGTTATTAGTCTAAATAACTTCCAATAAATACTAAAAGTATTCAGAAAATTCCCAGAAAATTCTAGAAAATATATTTGACTATTTAGAACCTAAAATAAAATTTTGTAATATTTTTATTTAAGTTTGAACATAAAATAAATTCTTCAAAGTCCTAGAAAATTAGTGTTACTAGTTTTTAATTAACTAAAAATTATGGAAAAATCTCAATAATCTAAAATAGCCTAAAAATAATTCTAAATAAATATTTATATAAGTAAATATACTAAAAAAATTTATTTTCTAATTAACTAAGAGAATACTCTAAATAAATTCAACATCTATAATAAATATAATAATATAAAATATACACAAAATACCTATTTTGGATGAGGGAGTTTACAGTACTAGCTAGAGGTCATGATCTTGCGTGTTATGGACATGAGATATCGTGTACATGAGACGTGAGGTTACATTGGGTGGGGAGAGACACACAGACTACAGGCTGATTATATATATATATATATATATATATATATATATATATACTTTATTACTGGATATATATACTTTATTACTGGAGGTGCTTTAGTCTCTGTATCAGAGCTTGGCCCATTATGTGATATTACTTGCTGCTACGGGTTTTCCGGCACAGAGCTTGTAGTGGTCTCAGCCTGAGAACTAGTGATGCTCTCATTTGTATTTCACATAGCTGGTTACATAGCTTGCCCTGAGGATCTGTTTTTATTTACTGTATTTTATTTGGCTTGAGTGTTTTTTTTACCTTGCTATATCCCCTGAGGACCTGAATCCGGATTATGTCCCCAGGTACAGCAGAGGAGGATTATCCCAAGATTTGTGGGACAGGAGCTGACGTTGGAGTAGTACTAGCACCAAAGGACGAGGTTATATCAGAGGATTTCTTATGAGTATTCAGTTACTTACTCAATTATCTATGCTTATTGTTATTTCATATCTGGACTTGATTTATGGACGTATGTATTGATGCTATTCTCTTTTCTTTATTGTGTCAGGTTGTTCCCCGAGATACTATTTATTAGATTTGTTGATGGACTATTTCGTTATCTATTATCTTGACTGATCTATTATATTGTGTTTACTTTATGTGGATGAGATTAGAATTATACTGAGATAGATGGTGTAGACTTGCATTTTTATTACAGCTTAAGTGCACTCTAACGGGTCCATTAAATTGGGTTTGCCCATTGGAGTTGTGCTGCTGGCCATTGCCACGTGACTAATCCCTCGGTATTTTGGAAATTGGGCGTGACACGAGACCACCCCTGATAAAATCTTCGGCGAGAAGAGTCGCAGCCTTCGACATCCTTCACAGGAAAATAAGGAAACAAAGAAAAGAGATAAAAGTTCTCTCTCTCTCCCCTTGACTGCCTATTTTTAGGCTCCAAAATCGCGTAAAGGGATCGAGGCAATAAACAGAGCGGTTAATGAGATGAACCTGATATCTCGATCCACGTGATTCTCTTTAATCTCCTCAAAAACCGACGCCTCGAACTGTAAAACCCCCTTCCTAGAAAATTGTATATACCCTTTTATTTATTAATTATTAATTAAATTGTAGTAATTAGGTCCAAATAGGAGAAATATATTTTTAATAATTTTTATGTTAGGTGTTCGGGCACTTAGATGATTTATGGGACCATCAGGAATTTTTTGGAATTTATTCCATGTAGGAGACCCCTTGAGCTGTTGCTAGCCTAACGATGTGCAATACCCTAATATATAAAATTTTCTTAAGAGTATATATATATATATGTGTATATACAAATATATATACGTATATATATTTTACAAAGAAAGAAAGGAAAAGAAAAGAATTAAATAAGTATATAATAATAATACTAATAATAATAATAATAATAACCATAATAACATTCCTTAGCATGCAAAACTACTCAAACCCATCCAGCAACTGCTGTTAACGTGGCGGTGACCCTTTAGTTTGTGTTGACCGCCCAATTGGTTTAATCCTTCAGCCGAGTAGTTGATATCCGCAGCAACTTGACTTCCCATACCTGACCCTTTTTCATTCACCCGACCGCCCACTTCACCCCCTCTCTCTCCTAATCTATATAATATATATATATATTAGCTCTCTAAAACCCTAACTTAGAAACTTCAGACTTCCTCTTCCCAGCTAGAGCCGTCACCGCAGCCAGAGAAGCCTCCCCAAGCCATCCAACCATCCCGTCGACGCCGACATCGCGAACTGCAGTTTCCCACTCGAAGCACCTTCGCTCCGGCGTACTTTTCCGTCGACTCGCTCGACCAAATGCTGTTCCGTTTTCTTAGGTATGATCTCCTCTTAACCCTCTCCAATACATGTTTTATAGTCAACCTCGGATAACGTGTGCCCCTAGGTTAAAAAATAGCGCCCAAGTCAGCGCGAGCAGACAGAATTCTGCAATCGCAGAATTCCAGAATGACCACCCATATTGCCGAGTTCGTATCTCCCACCACAGAGATCCGAATTCGGTGATTCTTTTTGATACCTGTAGATTACATGACCTAGTTTATTTTCTGTATTATAACTATCCGCAGGAGTATGGACCTGGACCTGACGCTACCTATCAGTCTGAGACGATCTTATCTTCTGATTATATGTGATTCATTGCAGCTGTCTAGAGATTCTAGATGCTATTCTTTTCTAGACATTTATTCTTATATTAGAGTTTATTCTCTTCTCTCTTTAGTAGTTTATTATAGTCGATTTGCAGTGGATTTGTTTCCACCCGACTATTGCACTTTGAGGTTACTATTTGAGACTGTTTCTTTGATATTCAGTTATTGATTTCCTTTATTCTATTATTTGTGCTGTGGATGAGACATAGAACTGCGTGTGACTTGTTGTGACTTATATTTACCACTGTGGATTAGATATTCATGTACAGCGTACGTGTGTATATGGTTTTCATATATTGGAGTTCGTATACATACGGCTGGCGTGTTACGTATTCCTAGTCCTACGTATTTTGGGACTGGGGCGTGACATATTTTTTTGGTGGCCCATGCAGGTCTAGAATATATTGTTGCGGTTACGTAACTGTACCGAACAAGCCTGCGTATAGGAATAGAGTATAAGGATCTCATCCACGCTTGACTGAAACTCATCCTTCCTATTTAATACTTGCATCATGTTTGATTCCTGTACTTTTTTTAATCGTTTCGTACATCAACTGCAGAGAGATGGATTTGCAGAATGGATGTACTGCCGCTGATGGCGACGCAACTTCTGGAGTCAATGGTCAGACTCAAGGAGGGACCCCAACGATTCCTAGGCTTTCGGGGCCAGATGGACAGACTCACACCCCAGTTCCATCTGATCTTCCCGCTTTACCTATTGGGAACCCTCCACCTGTCCCAGTACCGCAAGATGGCCAAGCGCAGATGTTCCAATTCTTTTAGATGATGATACAGGAACAAAGGCAGCAGGCAGCCGAGCAGAGGCAGCAGGCAGCCGAACAGAGACAAGAATTTATGGCAGCACTGGAAAGGATGGCTGCACATGCTACTGTACCAGCCCAAGCACTAGCTCCAGTACCTCGAGCTAGGGTTGGATCAGTAAAGGATTTTGTTCAGATGGGTGCAAGGCAGTACAAGGGCACTGAGAGCCCGGAGGAGACTACCAGCTGGATCACTCACACACAGAAGCTACTTGAGGCATCACAGTTACCTACGGACCTATGGATGACGGGTGTACGGACGCTTCTAGATGGTAATGCACATCACTGGTGGGAATCCATGGAGCGCCAGTTGGGTACTTACCAGACTTGGGAGCAGTTCTTGGAGTGCTTCGAAGGAAAGTACTTTTCGGACACTGTCGGGGATACCTTGTACGATCAGTTTCTTCACTTGGAGCAGGGGAACCGAACCGTGGACGAGTATGATGCCGAGTTTAGTCGACTCGGCAAATATGGCGCTGCTTTGATACCAAATGACTTGGCTAAAGCTAAGAGATTTCATCGAGGACTGACCCAGGAGCTACAACATTATACAAGCTTGCAGTCACGAGTCTCTTATGCTGAACTACTGACAGAGGCCAGATTTCAGGAAACCATTAGTAGAGGAAAGGGAGGTCAGCTGAGGACACAACAAGGATCGGCAAGGATACAGCAGGGACCAGCCAGGACACAGCAGGGAGGACCTATCCGACGTTCCTTGGCACAACAGCATCAGCAACACCGAGCAGCACCGTACCAGATTCCGGAGAAACCCCAATGTAATTATTGTAGAAAAATTGGACATATTTTAAGGGATTGTCGAGGCCGCTTGGGACAGTGTTTACGATGTGGCTCTGGACAACACCTGGCGAGAGACTGTCCAAAACAGCAGACATTGACACTACCACCTCCAGCACAGAGATTAGCGCTTCCAGCACCAAAGCCAGCGCAGCAGATGACCGGACCGGGAGTACCTCGACCCCCAGCAGCAGCAGGATTTCAGAGAGGACCACCGCTACCCACTCAGGAGGAGCAGTATATGAGGACCGGACATGGACAGCCGCAGAGGAACGGGCGAGCTTTCGCATTGGAGGTAGATAACATGGATCATGAGGTGGATGTCATAGCAGGTATTACCCTTGCTTTTACTTTTCCTGCTGTGACATTATTTGATACGGGAGCCACACACTCATTCATATCATCTAGTTTTATTGCCAAACACAACATTGCTTCTACACCATTATCTAGTTGTGTTAGAATTCTTACCGGATGAGGAGTTGTACCAGTTAGTCGAGTTTGTAGATCGGGCCCTATAGTGATACGTGGCAGAGAGATGAACTCCCAACTCTTAGTCCTTCCTATGCCATCTTTTGATATTGTGCTTGGAATGGACTGGCTGAGCAAGAACCACGCTTTCTTCGATTGCTTTGGAGGAAGCATTCTTTTTAAGGTACCAGGCCAGCCTGAACTTGAGTTTGCCCGAGGATCCACAGAAATCCTTGATGGTATGCAGCTCGCAATGGACGATGTTGTCTATCACCCTATTATTTCAGAATTTCTAGACGTCTTTCCAGAGGATTTGCCAGGACTACCCCCAGACAGAGACGTAGAGTTTTCAATTGAACTAGCACCCGGAGCAGCACCTATAGCATCGCATGTTTACAGACTGGCGAAGAAGGAGATGGACGAGCTGAAGGCACAGTTAAAAGAGCTAGAGGAGAAAGGTTTCATCCGACCGAGTGCATCACCCTGGGGAGCACCAGTATTGTTTGTACCCAAGAAGGATGGGTCAGTGCGTATGTGCATTGACTACAGGGCCTTGAATGCAGTGACAGTGAAGAACAAATATCCATTACCACGTATTGATGACCTGTTTGATCAACTCAGTGGAGCTAAGGTATTCTCGAAGATAGATCTGAGATCGGGATATCACCAAGTGAAGGTACGGAAGCAGGACATTCCGAAGACCGCATTCAGAACAAGATATGGGCACTACGAGTTTTTGGTCATGCCATTTGGATTGACCAATGCTCCAGCGATCTTCATGGACTTGATGAATCGAGTCTTCCACCAGTACTTGGACCAGTTCGTGGTCGTCTTCATAGATGATATACTTGTCTATTCGAAGAGCCACGAGGAGCACGAGGAGCACCTGCGGATTATTCTAGAGACTTTGAGGGGAGAGCAGTTATATGCTAAACTCAGCAAATGTGAGTTTTTCTTGGACAGAGTTTCATTTCTTGGACATGTTGTCACAGGAGATGGTATTTCTGTTGATCCAGAGAAGATCTCAGCAGTTGAGACATGGCCTGTTCCTAAATCTGCAGCAGAGGTGAGGAGTTTCCTTGGACTTGTGGGATATTACCGACGGTTCGTGGAAAACTTCTCAAGAATAGCGGCACCTATGACTCGTCTGACTTGTAAGGATCAAGAACTTATATGGACTGACAAGTGTCAAGCAGCCTTTGAAGAGTTGAAGAAGCGACTGACTACAGCACCAGTATTGGCGATTCCGTCAGGATCAGGAGGTTACGTGATCTACAGTGACGCATCAGAAAAAGGCTTAGGATGCGTATTGAGGCAGCATGGCAAGGTGATTGCATATGCATCTAGGCAGTTACGAGTACATGAGAAGAATTATCCAACTCATGACTTGGAACTTGCAGCCGTTGTATTTGCTCTGAAGCTATGGAGATATTACTTATATGGGGAACGAGTGGAGATCTATACAGACCACAAAAGCCTCAAGTACGTCTTCACGCAGAAGGAGTTAGATATGAGGCAACGTCGATGGCTCGAATTGATAAAAGATTTCGAGATAGAGCTACATTATCATCCAGGCAAGGCTAACGTGGTAGCAGACGCGTTAAGCCGGAAGCCAGCAGCTTACTTCTTGACAGCACAGAGAGAACTTTTGGAGGACTTGCAAGAGCTTGGCATTGAAGTGATACTACCCGGAGCAGATGGGACACTAGCCAACTTGCAAGTTCAATCATCATTGGTAGAGAGGATTAAGACAGCTTTGCCTACAGATGCCAGATTCAGGAGACTAAAGGAAAGAACGGAGGCCGGAGAGCAGACCGGATTGCGCATTCATGAGGATGGGACATTACGATGTGGTGATCGTCTTTATGTTCCGAATGGAGAGATTTGACAGGAGCTAATGGCAGAGGCTCATAGTTCAATCTATTTTATTCATCCTGGAGGCACCAAGATGTATCGTGACTTACGACAGCATTTTTGGTGGCATGGGATGAAGAGAGAGATAGCTCGCTTTGTAGCTAAATGTCTGGTATGTCAACAAGTGAAGGCGGAGCACCAGAGGACAGCAGGATTATTGCAACCACTCCCGATTCCAGAGTGGAAGTGGGAGCACATCACTATGGACTTCGTCACGGGTTTTTCCAAGAGCCCAAGTGGGAGAGATGCAGTGTGGGTAATAGTGGACCGACTCACCAAGTCAGCCCACTTTATACCTTTTAGAGTGGGTCAGTCTACAGAATCTTTAGCTGATTTATATATGAGGCAGATCGTGAGATTTTACGGCATACCAGTCAGCATTGTATCGGACAGAGATTCGCGCTTCACATCGCACTTTTGGAGGAGCATGCAAGAGAGTCTTGGTACTCGTCTGAAGTTCAGTACATCTTACCACCCGCAGACATATGGGCAGTCGGAGCGTACTATTCAGACCTTGGAGGACATGTTGAGAGCTTGCATGTTAGACTTCGGAGGATCATGGGAGGACCACCTACATCTTGTAGAGTTTTCTTACAACAATAGCTATCAAGCGAGTATTCAGATGGCTCCGTTTGAAGCATTGTATGGAAGAAAATGTAGGTCTCCTGTATGTTGGAGTGACGTGGAAGAACGTCATATTTTGGGACCCGAGTTGGTGGTCAACACCGTAGAGACAGTCAAGAAGATTCAGGGACACTTGCGAGCAGCGCAAGACAGGCAGAAGCAGTGGGCAGACCTTCATCGTCGTCCCTTGGAGTTCAAAGAGGGCGATCACGTCTTCTTGAGGATATCACCGACCAGAGGCACCATCCGATTCGGAGGGCGCGGCAAGTTGAGTCCAAGGTATATTGGACCATTTGACGTGCTCGAGAGAATTGGAGAGGTGGCATATTGACTTGCGCTACCACCTTCACTGGAGGGAGTACATGACATATTCCATGTGTCGCAGCTCAGGCGATATGTGGCAGACAGCAGTCATGTGCTCGACCATTCGGATATCACCATTGGGCCGAGCTTGTCTTACCAAGAGCAACCCGTGGGAATCATTGATCGTCGAGAAAAGGTATTGAGGAACCAGTCTATTCCCTTGGTTCGCGTAGCATGGAGGCATGGCGCACCAGGAGAATCAACTTGGGAACGCGAGGACGACATGCGCAAGCGTTTTCCGAACCTATTCGCAGACCAAGGTATGAATTTATATTGTTAATTTATATCTTATATCATCCTTGCATTCTATCGTGGCTTAATTCTAATTTCGAGGACGAAATTTTTACAAGTTGGGTAGAATGTAAAACCCCCTTCCTAGAAAATCGTATATACCCTTTTATTTATTAATTATTAATTAAATTGTAGTAATTAGGTCCAAATAGGAGAAATATATTTTTAATAATTTTTATGTTAGGTGTTCGGGCACTTAGATGATTTATGGGACCATCAAGAATTTTTTAAAATTTATTCCATGTAGGAGACCCCTTGAGCTGTTGCTAGCCTAACGATGTGCAATATCCTAATATATAAAATTTTCTTAAGAGTATATATATATATATATGTGTATATACAAATATATATATGTATATATATTTTACAAAGAAAGAAAGGAAAAGAAAAGAATTAAATAAGTATATAATAATAATACTAATAATAATAATAATAATAACCATAATAACATTCCTTAGCATGCAAAACTACTCAAACCCCATCCAGCAACTGCTGTTAACGTGGCGGTGACCCTTTAGTTTGTGTTGACCGCCCAATTGGTTTAATCCTTCAGCCGAGTAGTTGATATCCGCAGCAACTTGACTTCCCATACCCGACCCTTTTTCATTCACCCGACCGCCCACTTCACCCCCTCTCTCTCCTAATCTATATAATATATATATATATATATATATATATATATATATATATATATTAGCTCTCTAAAACCCTAACCTAGAAACTCCAGACTTCCTCTTCCCATCTAGAGCCATCACCGCAGCCAGAGAAGCCTCCCCAAGCCATCCAACCATCCCGTCGACGCCGACATCGCGAACTGCAGTTTCCCACTCGAAGCACCTTCGCTTCGGCGTGATTTTCCGTCGACTCGCTCGACCAAACGCTGTTTCGTTTTCTTAGGTATGATCTCCTCTTAACCCTCTCCAATACCTGTTTTATAGTCAACCTCGGATAACGTGTGCCCCTAGGTGAAAAATAGCGCCCAAGTCAGCGCGAGCAGACAGAATTCTGCAATCGCAGAATTTCAGAATGACCGCCCATATTGCCGAGTTCGTATCTCCCACCACAGAGATCCGAATTCGGTGATTCTTTTTGATACCTGTAGATTACATGACCTAGTTTATTTTCTGTATTATAACTTTGTGCTATTAGTTGCTGTGGACAAAATTGTAGTCGTCACAAAACTGCGCGCACCCACTTTTTTCAGATTTCCAAAAGTTGAAGATCGGAGCGCGCCCCGCCAAACGGGACCGCCCCGCCGTGTGCCAAGTGTACCGAATGGTGCACGCAGCATAACGGGACACGTGAAAATTCGTAGGGACTGATTCGGACGCGTGTGCGCGCCGGAATCAGACCGTATCCGCGGACACATTTCGTGTCGCCACTTTTGTGGAACTCGTGCGTATTTTGTGCACGCTTGTCAGAATGCGACGAAACTTGCGCCACTGGACTCGTGGTAACGCGCTGGTCTTGTGACCCAATTTTCACGCATTTCTGAGACGGTTGACCAGATCGCCAATTGGCGGGCCCCACAGTTGACTTTTTGGACAAATTGTGTTCGGCTCATCGGAATCCAAATTTGGACATACCGTTGGGTTCGTATTGACATTTAGAGTTGTTTGACCCATAGTTTGTCCCATTTAGAGACTGTTACCCTCGGCACGCTTTTCGGTGCAAAGTGGGCCACACGTGGACCCCACTTTTGTCCAAAATTACCGTTTTACCCCTGTGTCCAAATTGGACGTAAGGGATGTACTTTTTAGCTATTTTGCTCATTCCGGAAACGTTGGTGATGTTCATTTCAGCATCCGGAGACGTTTGTTCAGAGTCCTTAGTTCCAGGTTCTGTGTCCTTGACATTTGGGCGCGTACACTTTACAGATTTCTTTCCAGGCAAGTATACCTTGCCATTGTACTATTTTTACATTCCATATGAGGCATGCATGTTTATTTCCTGTATTTAGTTCATTTATTTTAACTGCTATATAAACTGCGCGTCCAAGGAAACTTGGGTGCAACGACGGTGTCGTCGTACTATGTTTTTACTTATGTATATGCATTGGACCTACTTTATGAGACTACCCCATCTTCATGAGGCATTTATGTTTCATTGGTCATGACACTATTCTTACACGAGTGTGAGTCACATGTAGGACACGGACTTGCGTACTCGGCTGGCCACTGGTACGTATAGGTCGTGCGACGGATAGGGATAACTGCCAATAGAAACTTTGCATGCTAGTAGACCTGGCGGTTATTAGAGGTTTATCGTGTCATGGACATGACATGCTTAGAGCATTGGGTGGGGAGAACAACAAGTAAGGCATTTGGGCTCCTTTACACTTTTCCTTCTGTCACCCGGAAGCTCCGCTGGAGATACGGGCGGTGATGACCCCTATACTACTTGGCGGGCCTCTACCGTTCAAAAGACGACATGCCTTTGAGGCCCCTGGTTCTCCGAGAGAGTCATGCCAATCCCAGTTCTCAGCCAGATAGCTCACTTGTTAGAAAGTTGTTCTCAAAACTGCATTCACATAGATGGTTAGGCGACCCCCAATGGATGTTTACTTTCAGTACTTTATTGGCATGTACCATTTGTATCTTGTTACGTCCCTCTGAGGACCTGGTCCATTTTCCAGATATAGATGAGCAGGAGTATCCGCAGGAGTATGGACCTGGACCTGACGCTACCTATCAGTCTGAGACGATCTTATCTTCTGATTATATGTGATTCATTGCAGCTGTCTAGAGATTCTAGATGCTATTCTTTTCTAGACATTTATTCTTATATTAGAGTTTATTCTCTTCTCTCTTTAGTAGTTTATTATAGTCGATTTGCAGTGGATTTGTTTTCACCCGACTATTGCACTTTGAGGTTACTATTTGAGACTGTTTCTTTGATATTCAGTTATTGATTTCCTTTATTCTATTATTTGTGCTGTGGATGAGATATAGAACTGCGTGTGACTTGTTGTGACTTATATTTACCACTGTGGATTGGATATTCATGTACAGCGTACGTGTGTATATGGTTTCCATATATTGGAGTTCGTATATATACGGCTGACGTGTTACGTATTTCTAGTCCTACGTATTTTGGGACTGGGGCGTGACACGAACCCCGTGTTAGGAGACGGCGCAGAATCTCAAGAGATCCGAGCAAAGATCAAACCAAATCTCCCCATTCATGTCTTGACATCCTGGTAGCGTTCGCCCATGCGGCTCAATATCCATGCGGGCTGAATATACCCCATCCATGTTTCTTATTCAAAGTATTTCAAACTTATCAGTTTGAAAACTTTGAAGGGGGTCTTGTAGAAGCATGAAAAATGGGCATCCATGCGTCTGACGTCCATGCGCCCCAAAATAAAACTCAACAGATGTTGGACCGCATGGACACCATGTTGCCCAGAAAAAGGGACACATATTCGGTCCAAACGAGCGTCCTGACGACTGGTCGCAGGCCGACCTGACATGACGTCCTGACAACAAAGATGGCACCTGACACAGAATCCTGACAAAATAAATTTTCATGATCACCTCGAAGGACGAGAACACACTAAGAGACAGAAGTCCCAATGATATTGCAGAGCCACATGTACGACACGACAAAAAGATCCAATGCGGCTCTGGCCCATGCGTCCCGGACTCCATGCGGTCCATGCATCTCTGGCCCATGCGTCCCAGACTCCATGCGTTCCATGCAACTCTGGCATATGCGGTCCATACGTCTCTGGTCCCGTGCGTTCCAAACTTTGTGCGTCCCGTGCGTTTCTGGCCACACTTGTCCCAAATTCCACATCAACCAAATCTTGTTGTTACAACTGAGTGATTCTCCCCAACCAAATAGCGGCCACGTGTCCATTTGACCAATTCGCGTCTACAACAGATGAGAACCATCCAGATATTCAGCAAACAGGAAAATCTTAACAAATGTCCACGTGACAGCTGAAGTCCGAATTCTTGTGCACAGTTGTAACTCCTTTCTGTTAGGAGAAGACACGTGGCAACTCCCAACGTCCATGCGGTCCGAAATCCATGCGGCCACTGAACAACTATAAATAACAGGATATTACCCTCATATAGAAGGCTGGCTATCTGCGGATTTACACTCGAGCAAGAGATAAGAACTTCTGCATCGAATCGTCCACGGAGTAAAAAAAGTTGCTACACTCCTAACCTTCCATTGTCACATTCCAGAAAACAATTTTGTACTTAAATTAATGTCTTCTAAGATTTTTTTTTGTATTTTTTTTAGTTTGTTCAATTGAATCAAGTTCTTTCCAAACTTTTGTATTTAATGACAAACACGACTTACCTCACTGAACCACAGCTCTCCGGTACCGCAGCCGCTCTACACCGTGCCACCGTAGCCTTACTGATGCAGCTCCGCAGTCCTTATGCACCAACCTTGTGGGGTCCCCGCAACTCCGTAGTCCTGCAACACTTGCATCCTATGCCGACTCTGTTGACAGAGTCCATCCGCGTCCGGACTAGACTTATTTGAAACTTCTTTCAAATTTTGGTGACAAAAATAAATAATTAAGCATTATTCACTTAGTCAAATCACCCACATACCATCTATTACAGCTAATACAACACATGTGTACAAATTAATATATGAATGTTAAAATATTAAAATATACACACTTATATTTTGCTTTAAAATGAAATAATAGAACCCCGCCACTAATGATTAAACCCAACAAACCTCGAGAGAGAACCCATCCTCTTAACAAATAGTTCACTTAAGGAAATTGAGGGGCATCCAACATAGGAAATTTTGTGTATTATTATATAACGAACACAATGTATCGTACTCCTCAGGATTGGAGGTTGCTGTAGTGGTTATGTATATTTTGTTCAGAGTTCAGACATCAAAGATACGACGGACGTCCGTGGACAAAAAAAATAAGATGTTTTAATTCAATACACCAAACTCTCGACATTAAATATAGATGTTATGTTTCAAGATTTTGATGTCACTTCGAGACTACAAGAATAGAAATTTGTACGTGAATTTAATTTTCTGTTTAGGTTCTTAAAAATTTACATACTTTTTTTGTTTAATTTTTAAAAAAAAAAATCAAAGAATAGAAACATGTAATCTAATAAATTTTTATTGTCGAATTTTAAAAATTAGTGAATCATGAGTCATGAGGTACTATAGGATTTTTGTTTTGATGTTATGCACGTAGTATTTAAGAAACAAAATACGTCTGCAGCGGCAAACGAATTTTGACTTTCAACGTTGATATTTTTTTTCAAGTTTGTTATGTGGGGTAATACAAAATGCAATATACAAAGTATATGGTTAATAATGAAAACAGATATTGAAATCTTGTTTTTATGACTTCTATTGTTTGGCAAAAATTTTGAAAAAGTAATTAAAGGTAACAAATTTTAAAAGTTATTTGTAAAATTCCAAATGATGAGGTTTTTTTTTTCTTTTCAAATTCGAATGTAGAAAGTAAGAAAAAATAAGTTCTCTTTAGACTCCTAAAATCAAGTCGAGGTTAACTGAATAAAAAAAGAATTTTTTTATACATAATATAATTTAGAGTAATTAGTTGTAAAGAAAAAAATTTCCAAAATTGCGAAGAGATAAAAAAAAATTTTAATTCGTGTATATATGTATTTTATATTTACATAATTCACATATAAATTTATTTTCGATTTGATCGTACTGATACGATCTCACATTTTTTCGTGCATATTTCGGTTCGTGATGAGACCAACGTCGTTGGATCCGTAGCGTCGAAATATCTATGATAGGTTATTTTCAGTGAGTTCTTCGATCATTTTAGGAGCATCACCCTTTGGGAACGGCGAGCGAAAATCCAAAAAAGTCCCAAAACTCATTAAAAAATATCCACACATGAATAGTTCGACGACACAGATGAAACAATATATATATAGGTCTCGTAACAATCCGAGATCGGAACGAAAAGATGTGAGATCGTATCGATGCAATCAAATTAAAAATAGACTTATATGTAAATTATAAAAATATAAAATAACTTTTATGCAAAAAAAATAAAAAATATATTCGTATATTCTATCAGATCGACGAAATTTGTGGAAATTATGTTTGGCCGACTAGCGGACTGTTTCTTTGTTCACAAATTGGGAAAAAAAAATATTTGTAGCTAATTACTCTAATTTATATTATTCTACAAAAAAATTCTGTTAAAAAAAAAGGAAAAAAAAGAAAGAAAGCTCAAGTTCAATTTCACCAAAAGCTAAGTTACCACTCCTGAATTTAGTTTCCCTTTCATATTCAATCTAATTTAATATCAATGACATCATTACTATCTAGATAGTATAAAATAATCAGAAAATCTTTAAGCAAACAAAACAATCTCTAAGGAGACGTTAATTGCTTGAAAGTGGTTATTTGTTAAAAATAGACATTGAATTTTTATTTGGGCATTTGGTAAACGTTGAACATGTCAAACTCCATTCAACTGAAGGTAGATTTTTAATATTATAAAAAAAATATGTTATTTCTGCTTCCAAACTTGAAGAATTTATTGAGACTTTTAATAATTTTTAGAGCTTAAAATGACACGTATGGACCGCATCGTCTACTCTCACACAACCAAACAAATTCTAATATTAAAAATAAAAATATTATATTAATATTGTAAGAAATAGTCAAAATTCTTAAGGGTGATTTTGAAAAATACTTCTCAACCACCGGTCAAGAAACCGAACTACGCTCGTGCCAGTTGAATTTTCCTCAGCCGAAAAACTCGGACCCGTTCAAAAAGGAGAAAGCGATAGAAAGAAACCGCCCGAATCAACCGGCTCGCAACAGCTGACCCGCACTTCTGTGGGCCTTCCATGTCCGGACTCCAAATTCCATAATACTAATTTCAAAACCCCGGTTAAATTCGCTGGTAGCGACATATGTTACGTCCGCTGCTGCCTACGCGCCCACCTACAAATCTACCATATTCCTGCTTGCTAACGAAGTAACGAGCTACTGTTTTGCACACAAACCCCTTAAGCATATCACATGTTTATACAAGTCCTCCTAAATTACACTAATAATATGTCAAAGCATCATTTTCTCACCGTATCTAAATTTTCATCAAATCCTTGGATACGAGCAATTGTCTCATATTTAGAGTTTATACCATTCCTAAGATGTAGTTGATCTGTTGATGTAACATTAATTTTTTTTATTACTTTTTTTAAAAATATTATTCAGTTAATTGGACGGCTCGTTCGAACCACTATTAATTTGAACGGTAGATTTGTTAAGAGAGTGGTTCACGGTTAATCGATTGAACCAGCATGTTTCTATCTGCATTAAAACGTTTATGAGTATGTTATATATTTTTTAAAAATTAAAAAATTATATTATTTTTTAAAGTTTTCAAAAGTCTGTATTTTTTTAATTTAATCCACTAGCTAGACAATCAAAAAAAAGTATTGATTATTTAATATTAAAATTTTGAGTTTATGTTTACATATATCCAAAATATGATTTGTGTCTCGTCTGGACTTAAAGATCTGTGTACGACATTTTGGTGGCACGGTATGAAGGAGGCCTGCGGTGGCTCTCTTTGTCTCGTGGTGTTTGGCTTTCCAGGGAGTGAAGACGGAGCATCAGAGACCTGGCGATGAGATGCAGAACCTCACAATTTTGGTGTAAAAATGGGACCACATCACGATGGATTTTATAGTTGGCTTGCCGAAGACGAAGCAAAAAAAAATGATGCGATTTGGGACTGATTGTCCGTCCAAATGGAGACTTAGATTCAAATTTTGAATATTATACAAGATCCTAAAATTAAACAAAAATATGTTGTTATTTTTTTTTGGAAATGGCAGAAAGTCTCTATGGTAAATAATTTCGTGAACATGCCCCCACTAGAACTCAAACACAAGACCACCTGGACCGCATGCCTCCATACTAACCACTAGGCTAGATGGTCATTGGCAAAATATGTGAAGATTGTGTGATTTGGGTTATCTAATTTTGCATAGTGAAAGTTGTGTGAATTGTGTTATTTAGTTTTGTCACGGCCAATCGAGAATGAGACTTGTGATACTGTTGTTTGCTTATATCACGATATCAACAGTCACACAATCCTCCTTGCAGCAGTTTCGATGGAGAAAATTTTATGTACATCGTGTATCGTCAGATGCCATTTATCCCGATCGAACTGTTGAATGTTCAAAACTCAAGTTCTTTAGAGTTGTGTAGCTGCTAAAATCAGGATAGAAGCAAACAATAGTATCACAAATCTCATTATTGATTTATCGTGATAAAACTAAATAATTCGAGTCAAACATTTTTCACCATGCAAAACTAAATAACCCTTATTTAGTTTTAGGATCTCGAAATTTGAGTTTGGATTTCCATTTTGAACGGTCATTTAAAATCAATCACTAAAAGGAGTCCCAAATATTTTGTTTAGACAACGCAAAAACTAAACACAAATTTTTAATATTATACGGGATTTTAAAATTAAATAACAAAAAAATAAAAGTGAGTGATTTGGTCTGTGGGGTAGTATAGTAAATAAGACAAAATTTGTTGCATATTTTATATTTGAAGGTTCAAATAACAAACATTCAAACTACTGATGGCATATAAATAGCAGCCCGGTCCATAGCTTCATCCCAAAGCACCCCCTCAATTCTCTCTAACGATCTCTTTCTTTCCAAAACTACCCCCCTAATGGAGAACAGCAGCAACAGGAAGAGATCGCGAGAAGCATCATCGTCCGGCGACTCCAAGCCGTTGGATTCTAAGAGACTCCGTCGTCCTGATCGATTCATCGGCATCATCGACGACGACGACGTCGGCGGCTCCGGCACCGACTACCTCGCCGACGTCATGAGGAACCTCGAGGACGAGATCTCCCTTTCGTCCCCCCATCCGCGTCATCCTCCGCCACCTCAGCACGGTCTCGGATACCTTCTGGAAGCTTCAGACGACGAGCTCGGGCTCCCGCCGGCCGTAGGATCGGACACGCCGTCATCGTACCGCGGAGACGCGGCGGAGGAGCCGGAGGGGTTTGGCCGGATTTGGGGGTACGAGGACGATATATCGGTCGCGTACGGGAGTTCCGTTGATTTCGGGCTTGGGGACGATATATCGGTTGTGGAGGATATAGGGTTCGGATTCGATTATGGGTTGTTTGATTATTCTGACGTGGGATCTGTACCGTCTAATAATGAGGAGTTTTTGTGGCGGATGGATGAGACTAGGCGAACTAGTAAAGGAACTGAATATTTTTGGTAGTTTTTTTTTTTTTTAACTAGTACTAGTATCAACAACACTTTTTTGTCGGTCCCTATGCATGAGCGTGGGCGGCGTGCGGCCACGTGGCAGATATCCATTCGAGCATGCAAGGGCAGTGGGACCGGGGTGGGGCCAGAAACATGGGGGGCTGGTGGGGTCGGATTTTTTGGATGCAGCCAATAGAAATATGCCAAGTGGACGCAGGCCACCTGCGGTCACGTCTACAGATGGGCCAAATAGAGTTTTCTTTCTTAGTATACATGATGTACTTTATATTATTTGAAATGAGTAAACAATTTTTTTTTAATTATTTACACTGTGAGAAGAACAGACAATAACTATTAATCTTTTTTTATAGAAAAAAAATAATGAATAAGAATACAAATCATTTTTAAAGTTTTTATTCTCTCATATTCTAGCAAACTTTTCTCGACGTTTTCGCCAAATGATCCGTTGTTATGCATGGAGGATTGTTTGAACAATTATCTTCGTCGAATGATCCGTGCTCGAAGGACTGTTCAAACAAAATCATTTTCAATTGACGATGTCTCTGAGTTAAAAGGAATCTACGAAAACGTTGAACCAGTGCCAAATACCATCAAAAACCATGAGTCAAATTTAGATTGGATATTGAGTATGCGTTGTCACGCGCACCTGTGCGATATCTTCGTCCTTGACAAACGAGATGGTCACCATAACATGAGAATTCTAGGTACGTGTTGAAGGCTTCCTCCTTATAGTCAAAGTTATCATTTCTCGAAGGTTTGCGGCTGAATCATGCTCTTTAAGTCGTACAAGTTAATTTAAAGCCAATATTAATAGTTAGGTCGTCTTCCTATTTAATTAGTACAAATAGTTTATTTTGAAATCTTTAAAAAAAAAATTGTAAGAATTTTTTATTTTAAATTTTAAATTTTTTTATAGTGTGTATGTTTTTTATACTTATATTTCTATATTTATTTTATTTTTAAAATAAATTCAATTCAATTACAATTATAATTATAATTAAATTGCAATGACTCAAAATTGGTAATGTAATATATTACAAATATAATTACCATAATTTTGTTGGAAACATCTAATCCAACCATGAATATAATATCAATTGCATTCAAATATTTTATTTATAATATATATAATGTAATTGAGTTTGTAATGTGATAAATATATTTTAAAAATATAAAAAACATTTTTTAAGTAAATCAATAATATTTTTAAAAAGTCAATAAAAAATATAAGTTATAAATAAAACACTAAAAAAATAACCAAATAACAAAGATTTTAAAAAAAAATTTAATAAAAGAAAGAATAAAAAAAGAAGAAGAAGGAAGTATCATATATTTTTAGTTACAAGTTAATTTGGTGGTTGCTTAGAGTTATGGGAAACTACATAAATGGTACCCGTTCCAATAAGACGTTCAAGCTTTCGAGCTAATGAAACAATCTTCTTCTTCTTCTTCTTCTTCTTCTTCTTTTTGATACGTTTGAAGTATTCTCTTTATGATTATAATAATATTATAATCGGATTTGGATTTTGAATAATTTTATGGAGTCCCATAACCGGATTTGGATTTTGGATAATATTATGAAGCCCCATAACTTCTTCCAGCATCTAAACAAATTACGGAGAAAAATTAGTTTATATTGTTATGAAAATATCTAAATAGATTTGTTTTCTTGAAAAAGCTTTTGAGAATTGGTATATATAATATTAACTTGTTCTTATTTCAAATGACAAAAGTTTGTAAACCATTGTAGTTTGAGGTAAATGAAGCCTTTAAGAAGAAGAAGAAGAAGAAAAAGAAAAAGAAGAAGGAGGAGGAGGAGGAGGAGGGAGCCATTGTCGTTTTATGAGTGGAGCCTTTAAGAAGAAGAAGAAGAAGAAAAGGAGCTATTGTAGTTTTTGTAGTTGTATGAACTATTAACTGTAAGTTGTGCCATCTAATGTGAAAGTCGCTACGTAAGTATGAACTTGTAGTTGGCACTTGGTAGTGTTGGAGTGGGTGGGATAATCAATCTATGTGAAAAATATCTCGGAATAAGATTGAGTGTTTCAACATATAATAGGAATACCTTAATTTATTTGGATTGAATATTCCTAAATATAATAGAAATATCTCAATGGATTTTGATTGAATATTCCTACATATAATAGAAATATGTGTAAGCCCCTGATTTTTTTCAAAAATATTAAAATTAGGATTTTTCACAATTTTCTAGAATTTTCTGCGAATTTTCTGAAATTAAAATCAGGGTTTTCAAATATTAAATAATTTTTAATTGTTAATAAACAATATTAAAATATCATGGAAATAATATTTTTGGGTGTAAAATAAAAAACTGGACTTAGAGTAATTTTTCTGCAATTTATCGGGCCCCGGACCTATTTTTAAATCACCTAAAACTATTTAATTAATTAATTAATTAATTAATTATTATTATTGTTATTATTATTATTATTTTTTATTATTTAATAAATCCGGCCCGTTTCATTGGACCCAGCCCGGCCCGTTGGGCCCAGCCCGACCCATCCACCATCCGGGTCGGAGCGGGTCAGCCCTCGACCCGCTAGCCGCCCGAACCCGCTAACCCTAACCAAGCCCCTGACCCGTTCCCCCCCCCCCCCCCCCGCGTCCGGCGCCGCCGCCCGCGGACGCCGCCGCTCCGCCCGGCCAGCGCCCTCGCCTCCGCGCTGGCCGCCGCCTCCCTCGGCCCACGCAACCGCCTCCCCTTTCCCTTAAACCCCCCCTCCCTCGAGCCTCTCCGGTCACCCCCTCCGGCTCCCTCACCTCCTCCGCCACCGCGCCGGAGCTCCGCCGCCTCCTGCCTTAGCCTCCCCCGCCACCACCGGCTCCGCCTCCGGCCACCTCCCTCCTCGCCGGCAGCAGCAGCAGCAGCAGTCAGCAGCAGCGCCCGTCGCCCTCCGGCCGCCGTGTCCGCCCTCGCCGGCGCCGCCCAGCCCCCGGTCGGCCTCCCCTGCAGCGGCGCCGCCCTCCTCCGGCCGGCCTCCCCTCGCCGGAGCTCGAAACCCTAACCCTAACCCTAGATTCGAATCCCCGAATCCGACACGTGTCGGACACGTGTCGGACACGATTCGACCCTGGTTTTCGGGTCCCCTTCAGGTACTTGTAACTTTTTGTTCGTAGCTCCGTTTTCAATTCCGTAAATTGCGTTGTGAAGCCTGTATGACCCTCTCGGTGCCCGGACAAACTGCTCGGGACATCGCGTCCTGTGGTGATCGCACACCGCGATCCAAAAACAGGAAAAACCAGACTCTGTTTTACCCCGGAACTGAGTACGCCCCGCCAAACGGGACGACTTGGTCGTGTGCGGTCTTCACAGATACGTGCGCAGCATTGATATGGACGTGTGGGATTTCGCGGAAGTCGATTCGGGTGTGCGTGCACACCGGGATGAACGCGTATCCGCGGACACCGTCCCGTATCCGCCTTTTCTGCAATTCGCCCTAACTTCTTGTACACTCGTCGGATCGAGACGAAACTTGCGCCATCGGACTCATAGCGATACGCTGGTCCTGTGGGTCAAGTTTGGTTCGATTCTGAGAACGTTGACGAAATCGCGTGTCGTGGGCCCCACAGGCCCCGCTCGACGGACGATTCATCGGAACTCAATTCTGAAAGTTCCGTTGGGTTCGTATCAGCATTCCTTACCTGTTGACACTAATTTGGTGAATTTGGAGACCTTTGACCCTGACACATTTTTCGGTGCAAAGCGGGCCCACCGACGAACCCCGTTTTTGTCCGAAACTGCCGTTTTTGCCCTTGTCTCCAAATTGGACCCAAGGACAGGCGTTTCTAGCTATTTGACATCTTATGAGCATGATGGTAATGTTTATTTCAGCATCCGGACACATCTCTGGAAATTCCCCGAGAACATAACTGTATTTGGATCCAAACAACAGGCAAGTACCTGCACTTCAAGTTTAATCTTTATATTGTGATAATTAATTCCCTGCTTTACTAGTACCATCGATGGTTACACGTAGTGTTAGAACACTGGATTTCATGCCTTGAATACTGGAGTTCATGTCTTGCTTTTCGTGTCGGATGGGAGAATACTAGAAGGCATGTAGTTTACCCTTTCCCCTACCGTGTTTAATAGCTGTTGGTGCGCGACTGTACCCTCAGCCGAATCTTGATGTTTCATGTTTAATAGCCATTTATGACGGCCGGATTAGCCTTATAAACCCCTACATGCCAACTATGTATTCTAAAACAAACACAAGTTCACACAGATAGTTTCTGGATCTTGTTATAGTTCTTGCTGACTGTAGTAGTTTTATTTCCTGTCTCATTTATTTCTGCTTTCTCATATTCCTGTTTATAGCATTAACTCTGAGATATTGTGTTTCTTTTATACATATTCTCAATATGATACTCAATCTAATTGTCATAAATATTTAGTTTAAATCTTGTTGTGCACTGTGTACTTTGCTCCTTTCCTGACTTGATCCGTTGCTTTAGGCGATGATGAGAACCTTGCCCCCACCTATTATGGCCCCTATGAGGCAGCAGGTGATACAGTTGCAGAGCCGGTTCCCACACAGGAGACTACTCCTGCAGAGTAGTTAGCATTAGTTATTTGTTTTCCTTTCATCTTAGTAATCGGGTTTTTCCCCGATTTAACTTCTGGTTTTGTAATAACTCTGGATCTGATTGTCACTTTCTGGTTATAAAATCTCAGCATTTTCCTTTCATTTCCTTGTCTGTTTAATTACTGTGAATGAGCTAGTATTAATTTAACTGTGGAGATGCCCTAGACAGCGTACTACCGCCGACACTGCGGCGTAGGCTGGACGTACCCACGTACTCGTACCCGAATTTCCGGGTGCGGGTCGTGACAATATGTGTAAACCCCCTGAATTTACAAATTATTAAAACTTGAATTTTTCCCAATTTTCTGAAATTTTTTGGGAATTTTCTGAAATTAAAATCAAGGTTCTTAATTAATAAATAATTTTTTATTGTTAATAAATAATATTAAAATATCATGAAAATAATATTTTTGGGTGTAAAATGAAAAACTGGACTTAGGGTAATTTTTTGGATTTTTCTGGACCTCAGACCTATTTTTAAATACCTCAAAACTATTTTAATTAATTAATTAATTAATTAAACTATTTATTATTATTATTATTATTATTATTATTATTATTATTATTTATAATATTATTTTTAATATTTTCTGGGCCGGCCCGGCCCAGTGGGCCGAAGCCCAGCCCAGCCCGTTCCCTTGCGGGTCGGGCGGGTCTACCCGGAGACCCGACCCGCCAACCCGCTGACCGCTCTCCCCAGCACCCCTCGCCGCCCGCGTCCAGCGCCGGCCTCCGCGCGCAGCGCCGCCCGTTCCGCGCCCACTCCCCGTGTCCTCCGCGCCACGAGCCCCTCTTCCCCGCCGTGCTCGGCCCCCCCTAACCGCCTCCTCCTCTTATTTAAGTTTCCCCCCCTCTCTTCTTCCTCCCAACTCCGGCCACCTAACCCTCCTCCACGCTGCTCCGCCGCCCCAGAGCTCCACCGGCGACGCCACTCCCCGCCGACCTCCTCGCCGCGCCGCCGCAAGCCGACCCAGCCTCCTCCTCCTTCTCCCCTCTCCTCCTCCTTCCTCCAGAACCTCGCCGCCGCCTCCCAGAGCCCCGCCGCCGACCGGCCAACGCTTCCGCCTCGCTCCGGCGAACACCCCCGACCGCCTCCGACCAGCCAGCGCCGCCTCAGCCTCCGGCCGGCCCGCCGCAGCTCCAGAAACCCTAGATTTTCCCCCCAATTCCTCGTGTCGTGTCGGACACGACACGGACACAAGATTTCCCTACTTCGAAGAGCCCGGTTCAGGTACTCGTATCTTGCACCTTGTATCTCCGTTTTCGATTCCGTAAATTACGTTGCGAAGCCTGTATGACCCTCTCGGTGCCCGGACAAACCGCTCGGGGCATCGCGTCCTGTGGTGATCGCACACCGCGATCCAAAAATAGGAAAAATCAGACCCTGTTTCACCCCGGAACTGAGTACGCCCCGCCAAACTGGACGACTTGGTCGCGTGCGGTCTTCACAGATACGTGCGCGTCGTTGATACGGACGTGTGAGATTTCGTGGAAGCTGATTCGGGTGTGCGTGCACACCGGAATCAACGCGTATCCGCGGACATCGCCCCGTATCCGACTTTTCTGTAATTTGCCCTAACTTCTTGTACACTCGTCAGATCGAGATGAAACTTGCGCCATCGGACTCGTAGCGATATGCTGGTCCTGTGGGTCAAGTTTGGTTCGATTCTGAGAACGTTGACGAAATTGCGTGTCGCGGACCCCACAGGCCCCGCTCGACGGGCGATTTTATGATCGGCTCATCGGAATCCAAATCTGGAAGTTCCGTTGGGTTCGTATCAGCGTTCCTGACCTGTTGACACTAAGTTTGGTGATTTTGGAGACTGATGACCCGGACACGTTTTTCGGTGCAAAGCGGGCCCACCGGCGGACCCCGTTTTGACCCGAAACTGCCGTTTTTGCCCTTGTCTCCAAATTGGACCCAGGGACAGGCATTTCTAGCTATTTGACATCTTCTGAGCGTGATGGTAATATCTATTTCAGCTTTTGGACTCATCTCTGGAAATTTCCCCGAGTACAATTAATCAGATCCAAACAACAGGCAAGTACCTGCACTTTAAGTTTTAAACTTTATATTGTGATAATTAATTCCCTGCTTTACTAGTACCCTTGATAATTACATGCAGTGATTAGAATACTGGATTTTATGTCCTGAATATTGGAGTTCATGTCTTATTTTTTATGTCGGGTGGGAGAATACTAGAAGGCATGTAGTTTACCCTTTCCCCTGCCATGTTTAATAGCTGTTGGTACGCGACTGTACCTCAGCCGGATCTCGATTTTCCCTGTTTAATAGCCGTTTATGACGGCCGGATTAGCCTTATAAACCCCTACATGCCAACTATGTATTCTAAAACAAACACAAGTTCACATAGATAGTTTCTGGTCTTGTTATATTTCTTGCTGACTGTTGTAGTTTCATTTCCTGTCTCATTTATTTCTGTTTTCTCATATTCCTGTTTACAGCATTAACTCTGAGATATTGATGTTCTTTTATGCAGTTTCTCAACATGATACTCAATTTAATTGTCATAATTATTTAGTTTAATCTTGTTGTGCACTGTGTACTTTGTTCCTTTCCTGACTGGATCTGTTGATTTAGGCGATGATGAGGACCTTGCCCCTACATATTATGGTCCCTATGAGGGTATAGATGATACTTATGAGGAGCCAGATCCCCCCAGGAGACCCCTGCTGCAGAGTAGATAGCAGTAGCTACTTTTATTTTCTTGCTCTTTATCTTAGTAATCGGGTTTGTCCCCGATTTTATTCTGATTTTCTGTACTAAATATTTGAATCTGTTGTCGTATTTACTTTATTTGAAATCTTAAGTATCTGTTTCCTTTATTATCTTGCCTATGCTATTTGTGAATGAGCTAGATTAGTTAAATATGGATTTGACCTAGATAGCGTACTACCGCCGACTCTGCGGCGTAGGCTGGACGTACCCACGCACTCGTGCCCGAATTTCCGGGTGCGGGTCGTGACAATATGTCAATGGTTTGGATTTAGATTGGATATTCCTATCTATAATAGGAATGCTAGTTGTGGGTTTGAGACTATATATAGGTGTCTCCTGGTCCTAAAATATAACTCTCTCTTTAAAAAAAAATATAGCAACAAGGAGAGAAAATGAGACAAGAGTGTCATTGCAACATTGGAGAGTAGAAAGAAGGATTGAAGGTCGTTTCGAAGAAGGAGATCAGTTTCGGAACCCCTATCTATGTGAAAAATACCCCGGAGTATGATTGAGTGTTTCTACATAAATAGGAATACCTAAATTTATTTCACTACCAGAAAAAGTCAAATTAGCGACATAAAGAAACGTCGCTAAATGACAAAAAAATATCGCTAATCACTTTTAGTGACGTAATTAGCGACGTTTAACAGAAGTCGAAACTCAGCTAGTCGCTGAAAGGAAAAACGTCGCTGAACGTCACTATACCGACATTTTTTAGCGACGTAAATATGTCGCTAAATTAGCGACGTTTAGCGACGTTTCGTCGCTAATTAGCGACGTGCTCATCAGTCGCTTAACATCGCTAATTAGCAACTTATATAGCGACGTTACAGCGACGTCTTTAATGACCTGGCAATACTGTCATGTCAGCAAGTTGCGACGTAAAGCGACATTTTTAGCGACATTTTTAGCGACGTCATTAGCGACGTGTAGTAACGCCGCTAATTAGCGACGTATTTAGCGACGTGTATTAACGTCGCTAAAAACGTCGCTAATTGTACAGTAAAAAAATAAAAAAATGAATGCTGAATTGTTTCCAAACTATTATTCCTGCAGTTTATTAATTCACAATCTGTACAAATAGACCCGGAGTAACCCTCCGTTGAATTTTCTGGGTTTGTCGACCCCCTTGGGTTGAACACTCAACATCGATAAATTAACATATATTTAATATGAATAATATAATAAAATTTAAAGAAAATAAAATATCCAGCAAATATCGTCGTAAAGAATACATCAAATATATATCCATACAATGAGTCTCATCCTAAATAATACAAAGAATACAAATATCCAGCAAATATCCATGCAAATATCTATACTACTGCGGATCTGCAGGAGGATGACCATCGGCGCGCATGAAGGATAAGAACAGATCATACTGCTCCCGTGAAATCGACACCGATGTCGATGGAGAAGGCAGTGACGTCGGTGGAGTCTGTGTCAATATAGGCGCACCAGGAGGACGTATCCGCTCCAACTCTGCTAGTCGCTGGTTGTAAGAATCCATGGTAGATAACAGCCTCGTACTGCTTTGAACCATTGAATCCTGCATCATCGTCAGCCTCTCGCCCATGGATAGCTGTGATGCCTGCAGCTCCGTCACGCTGCGCTCGGTCGAGGCTCTAAGATCATTTGTCAAATTCTGGAGCTCCGTGATGCTGCGGTCGAGCATATCGAATCGTGCGATGAGCGTCGGATCGTCCGCCTACGGCTGGGACCGGGGCTGCTCCTCCATCCTTCGCAGCAACTCGTCACAGAGAGATGCAATCTGACGGTCAACGGCCTCCTGGACTTTGGCCGACGACTGCGAGGGCTGTGGAGAATGTGCACTTATCGGGGAGGCCCTAGATGACTGCGTCACAACCAGGGCGCATAGGATCCCTTACTGTAGTACGTACCCCTCTAGAGACCACCAGCGACGGTCACCCACAGGTCGTCCGCCGATGGAGCTGGAGCAGGCTGCGAGAAAGTACCAGCCTCTCCAGCTGTAGGTGCACTAGCAGTCGCCCGCTCACGCAGCCTAAGATACTCGGCCTAGAAAAGTTTGGATACTCGGTAATTGCCTAAGTTATATTAAAATTAACACAAAATAAAGTAATACTTACATAGGTCTGCGAGACCCTCTCATCAATGAGATTTTCGTCCTTGCGATGGGCGGCCAAGAAGACGGTCACCATGTTTGCATCCTCACCCCTTTATACCTGTTAAAAATATATTATTTAGTACTAAACATAAATATTTTTTTCTACTACCATTTTATCGTACTTATATTAAAATAATATATCTTAAATAAAAAATATACCAAACGACAGAAATATTCCGTCATCGGAATTGAGCCACCATACCACTTGGCAGCATTCCGCCTAGCCGCCTTGGCCTTCTCAGACCTTTTCTTGTAGCTCGGATCGTCGAATCAAGCCCTCATCGCAGTCCACTGCTCAGGCGTGATCCAACCTTGGATCAATTTTCCAGCACGATCACGAGCCTTCTGGTCATCCAGAGCATCACGGATAAGCTTGGCGACAACGGTAGGAAACAGCCGCTCGATCAACTCGGCCCGGTACGGAGGATAGAAATACGTTTGCTACAATAAATAATTTAGTAAGTGAGCATCACGGATAAGTTATATAATATGCATAAATTAGAGGATTTATATAATATACTTTTACCTTGAAGTGCGCAAACCATAATGCCTTCCTCTCCTCCGGAGCTTCAGAGTATTTGATCCAAGGGCCACCGTAGTTGTTCCTCAGAAATAGGCCCAGGTGTCTCTGAATCGACGATGGACGATATCTATACAGAGATAATTATTTTGATCAAAAAAGTCAATATATGATGAATAAAGAAATACACGATATATATGATGTTAAAACATCTAATTGACTTACTTTGTACCGTCGGCCCAAATCTCTGTCCTCGTCTCCTCCGGAGGTGCGCATGGAGGATCTTGCTGATGCTGGGACAACGTCGGCATGACCTCCTCTACATGTTCATTTGTCTCCATGGTTTCGTCAGCAGGAGGAACGCTGGACGAGGGAGTACTATCACGTCTGGAACTACTCGTCCCAGGAGTGATGCCACGTAACGTCGTCGCAGTCGGAGATGTGACTGATCGATATACTGGAGTACTGGGCGACGACGATCCGGAACCAACAGTAGGCAGTACCGGAGGAGCACTCTGTCTACCTCGGGACCTGCCGAATCCTCCGCGTCGTCCTGTCATACCTGATAACAACATATGATGAATAGAGAAAAACACAAATATATAGTACATTCTACAGTCAAAATGTGATGCATATCTCACAGCATTCTACAGTCAAAATATAATACATATATTCGTCAAAATAGTATATTCTACAGTCAAAATATAGTTACATTATACAGGCAAAATATTTTATTTTCAATCATCTTCAGAAAATTTATCTTGTTCGCCTTCCTCGTCCTCCTCTTCCTCTTCCTCTTCCTCCTCCTCGTCTTCACTTTCATCTACTTCGTCTTCGTCTTCATCTTCGTTTTTCTCTTCCAATAATTCTACATCTTCTACATTATTACTCGTGTAATAAATAACTTCCGTTGAGTCCACATCTACAATATTTGTTACAAGAGGTAGATCGTCCTCCTGACAAGCTATTCCGTTAATGTCAAAGGTATTTCTAGCTTTAGTCTTGCATACTGCCCACAAATTCGACCTCGGTGTCCCCCGTCTAGGATAAGTTATGAAGTACACGAGTTGAGCCTGACTTGATAGGACAAATGGTTCAAAGCCTTGATATCTACGCTTGTAGTTTATATCCACAAGGCCATGCTTGTCAATTTTCTAACCTTGATCTTGAATCGGATTGAACCATTCACACTTGAATAGCACGATATTAGCTGATTCTGTGCCATAATTATATGTCAACTCCACAATCTCTCGTAAGATGCCAAAGAAATTATTGCCTGGATCGACGTCTTTGTAGTTCGAAGATTTGATACACAAATAACTGTTTTTCGTGGAATCAAGATCCAGAAAGCTCTCTTATAGGAGCATTTGTTGACTTGAACCTAAACCCATTCATACAGAAACTTGGCCATATTTTAACGGCAGTAATTGGTCCCTTGGCTAGAGTTCTACTAGATTCAGTCTCGGGTGTTATTAGACGATCGACCTAAATACCAAAGTAGCGATAGTAAGTTATTTGTTTTGCAAGTACAAAAATAAAAAATAATTACCAAGCACCTTACATATGCGCTCAACCAAAAAGGAAAATGGCATCTCATTTTTTGTTCTACTTCTTCGTCTGTTATGTAGGATCTAACCGACCTCAACTCATCATTATCTGTGCTGAAAAATAATGAAGCAACTGCTGATTAGTACCATAATAATAGCTTATACTATTGCATTGAAATGATGTAAACGTGGACGTATTAATTACTTACCCCTCTAGCTTCTCCACTTCATCCTCGTCGCAATTGAGTAATATATACAACTTAGCAGCCCTTAGCTCATCGACATTCAAATATCTCTTCTTGATTTTCCCCGAAGGCTTTCCGGATGCATTGAATACTTTGAGTATTGTATCATTAGATTCCTGATATCCGTCGTTGTTTCTCGGAGCTTTCGTTCTATTAGTAGCAACATGAGGTTTGAAATACGTCGAACAAAAGTTTGTAATCTCCTCGAGAATATAAGGTTCTCAAATAGAGCCCTCAACCCGTGCCTTGTTTTTCACCTTTCTTTTTAGGTGATTCAGATGCCGCTCAAAGGGGTACATCTACCGATAACCGACAGGACCACCAACACGGGCCTCATAGGAAAGATGAATTGGCAAATGCTCCATAGAGTCAAAGAATCCAGGAGGAAACACCTTCTCGAGCTTACATAGTGTTACCGCAATGTCCTTCTCTTGCTTTTCTAGACGATCTACGAGCAACTTAGTACAACAAAGATCTCTGAAGAATATGCTGAGCTCTGTCAATGGATCTCAAACGACCTGCAGTAAGAATTCCGAAAATGCAATCGGAATTAACCTCTCCATGAATACGTGACAATCGTGGCTCTTCATACCCGCCAGTTTGTTCATCTTGAGGTCGACGCATCTTCTCAAGTTCGACACGTACCCGTCTGAAAACTTTAGACCCTGAATCGACCTACAAAGTCTCCCTTTATCCTCTTTCTCCAGTGAGAAAACTGACTTAGGTTGCTTTAACTTTCCATTGCCCTCCTCTATCAAATGCAATGCATGACGTCTACATATTTCTTCTAAGTCCAACCTGGCCTTCGGATTATCTTTCGTCTTCTCCTTTACCTCAATTACAGTATTAATTATGTTATCAAACACATTCTTCTCGATATGCATGACATCAAGGTTATGTCTGATCAGATTTGTGCTCCAATATGGCAGATCCCAGAATATACCCCTCTTCGTCCAGTTATGGGTACGACCAAATCCGTCACACTTATACTCCTTAGCAGGCTCTTCGATAGCACTTGGTAAATCTTTTACCTCTTCCCATATCGTGTATCCTGGCCACCTTTGCGGTGGATTATCCTTCTCCACAATGCCCGCACGAAAAGCATTCATGTTCCTCCGGTACGGATGATCCTTCGGCAGAAATTGTCGATGACAATCGAAGAAGCATGGGTTGCCTCCGTATTTCAAACGGAAAGCCTTAGTACGGTCTATGCAATACGGACATGAGAGACGACCATGGGTGCTCCATCCCGATAATATTCCATAGGCCAAAAAGTCGTTGATGGTCCACATAAGTGCTGCCCTGATCTAAAAATTCTGCTTTCTAGAAACATCGTACGTGTTGGCACCTACTTCCCACAGCTGATTCAACTCATCTATCAAAGGCTGTAAATACACATCGATGTTCCTCTTCGGATTGTTCGGACCCGGGATAATAACGGTTAGGAACATATACGGAGTCTTCATGCACATCTAAGACGGTAGATTGTACGGAGTGACGATCATAGGCCAACATGAATACTGGGAGCCCGAAAGTCCGAATGGGGTAAAACCGTCAGAGGAGAGCCCCAATCTGACATTACGCAGATTCGAAGCAAAATTTGGATACTCTTGATCAAAGTTCTTCCATGCTTCTCCATCGGATGGATGATCCAATACTCCTTCGATCTGTTTCGGCCTGTGCCAACTCATGTTTTCTGCAGTCTCCTTAACCATAAACAACCGCTGCAACCGCGGCGTCAAAGGCAAGTAGTGCATCGAATCGGTAGACTTCCTTGCACCAACAGACTTTTCTCTGACAGTGGCCTTGTAGCGATCAACACCACAAAATCTGCACGCATCTTCATCCTTGTCGTCTTTGTAGTACAACATGCACCTGTTACGACATGCATCAATTTTCTCGCATCCCATCCAGAGCGATCTCACCATCCTCTTAGATCAATATTCTCCCGTACCCTGTAAGAAATATGGTGGGTTATCGGTACATGAATGCACTGGTGGGGAGGCTTCTCGCCCGCTCGACAAATCCAAACACGTTATAAAGGTTTCATGCATAATCTATTAAGTTATCTTTCTAGTCTTACCTTGGGATCAGTTTTATGGCATAATGTAAATCCTAACTCGTGTGGCAGTGCGCCGTATGATATAAGAGTAACACGGAGAGACTTACCAACTTACCATCCATCATTTCCTGTCCAAAGAAAACCAAGTTAAACCAAACACTGGTATATATAATGAAATCCAGGGGCAATTGCATAAGCAAACACAAGTGTCATGAGTGGGACTCTGTTTCAGGTGTACGAGTTATACGAATACTCGGTGTGTTGCAATGGATTGCTCAGGTGTTCAATTATGTATAAGTGTGTTATACTCATATATGTTCAGGTGATTCAGATTCCATTATACGATGCAATAACTCGCACGCAGATTGCCGCTAAGCGAGGATGACTTATCTATATGAACCGGAGTCGCTGGCATAGCTATAAAGGACGAGTTGTAGTCAAGAGCGAGAAAGGTATGTGACTCAAGGAATGAGGCATCACATCCATCCTGCCCGAACAGACGACTACTTAGTCTAAGGCAAGAATGGCGTGAAGGAAGGTTCACAAGGCGCTACACGCCATCATGCCTTGAAACAGACAGACTAACAAATGTTTCGTCCCGATCGGATCGGCCCCAGTGCCCCGAAGACCGTCCGTAGGGACCGATTTAATATCTTGTGCACAAGTTGTCCGCGACATACAAGTCTTGGGTCTAAGATTCACTTGATTCATGATATGTTAATTCTTGATTCTTGTTCAGAATGAGTATGCTCCACGAGCTGTGATTCTTGCTTTACTTGACATGATGTAATCCTCCGGTTTGGGAACTGCCTTGGCGACCTTACGGTCCTGTATACTTGCAAGTTCATATTGCACATAAGGATTATTTGATAGTCTTCTGGCTAACTAGATGGATGCACAATATGGATAGTGTTACTTGATTGTGGCATAAATTATGTGACAAGCATTAAAATAAGACAGACGAGTACAAGATATAATGTAAGCAGACAAGCAAGCATTTATATGAAACATAGCATTTACGTTGGTGTTGCTATATCGTGGAAGTCGAAGAAGCAGTCTTTACTCTCAGAGTTATTTATACTATCAAGCTGCAGCAAGTAAAGCAAAATAGCTCTGGAAGATCTTAGATGATCTTCCTATGGTTAGTACACAGATTCGGGTGATACCGACATACTGAAGAAATCAGGAAGCTGCAGCAGTGGACAAGACACTGAATGAGCGCATATTGCGTGGATCATTACAATCCTTTAATGATCAAAATCAAGAAAATCTGGCAGATCCGTTCTTGATAGGCTTTAAGGGCCAGTACAAGATACTGAATGAGCGCAGCTAGCATGGATCATTACAGTTTTTGATGATCGAAGTCATGAGGGTATGGCAGATCCGTTCATGTAAGGCCTCCAGCGCCAGATGATCCCAATAACTATAAAGGAGGGTAGTACTCCATGTTACAGTGGCGTGACACCACAAAAGGGAGTGAATCTCGGCTTTGGGTCATGTCACAGCGGCGTAACACCGCATATAGTCAAGGACACAGCATATATGGGCTTGGAGGACCTCTGATATTGTGTCTTTACAATCATACCATTTAGTTTTATGCTTTTAGTTCAAAGAGAAATCTACTAGGCATCTAGCTATTGGTTCAAGGGAGAACTATTGACTGGGAGAATATCAGGAACAATGGATAGTCCTTAGAGACATTGAGGGGTTACGGACCCAGAACCACTGTTGTCTACTCCTTGTTCTTTCTGAAGAACAATTTCCTGTGGAAGGATGGCTTTGACGCCTTAATGAGTTCTAGGGCAGAGTGAATGTCCGGTATGCTTTGCAGGAAGCACGTAGTATCAGAACTACAAGGGACTGAGATCCCTTACTACAGTGGCGTGACACCACCAAGAGGTAAAAGATATAAATCCTAGGCATTAAGTCATGTCACAGCGGCGTAGCACCTCACATAGGCAGGTAGCCTAATGCTGTAGAATGAAGAGTGGTAGACAACACTACAAAGAGGGAGTGAACCTCATGTTACAATGGTGTGACACCACACGAGGGAGTGAACCTCGGCTTTGCTAGCAATGTCACGGCGGCGTAATACCGCAAAGGAAGCGCAATGCTTTATGCTGGATAGTTTGGCACTACAAAGAGAGAGTTCACCTCATGCTACAGTGGATGACACCACATGAGGGAGTAAACCTCGGCAGAAGGCAATGTCATAGTGGCGTAGCACCGCAAGGAAGCGCAATGCTTCATGCCAAGGACTCTTTAAAAGAACTCACATATAGTGTATGGAAAGAGATACATGCCGTCTCTTGAGGGAAAACTTGTAGATAACCAAAATACATACACCGAAATCAAGCGTGCACAGGACCTTCAATGTGCAATCGGAAGCACGACTGATGTCATTGTGTGAGTGAAAAGAATTGCAACTATGATGCAGAATTCAAGGCTTGGTCCATTCTTGTACCATACTGTTATTTGACCCATGCGAGAAGATTCAAGTCGAAACGACATCTATCCTAATGCATGATGGACAGTCACTGTGGGGAACGCTCAACCCATATATTCAGATATGTGGGGGATTGTTGGTATTTTTGCCTTTGGACTAAGAAAAATAGCCCCACATTGGCTACACCACAAAGTGGGTATCTCAATATGATATTTTGTATGAGTTGAGGTGTGCATATGTGGTATGGTGGGACAGATGGGTGCCATGTGGGGGTATTTTCCTAGGAGGAAAAATGATTAACTCCTTGTGAAAGCATTTATACTTTTTGTCATGCTCTTGGAATTATTTCCATATGAGCTAAGCCCCAAAGGGGCTTAGGGACTCGGGCTCAAGGGCGCAAAGTGACGCTTTGTTGGCGCACTTTTCACTTAGCATGTCAGCATCGTCGTATGACGCTTGTGCGCATTTGATGCGCTTATGTACTCGGATATGCGCGAGCCGCATGCGTGGCCGCATGCACTGCGATATAAGCAGTCGCATGAGCAGTTGCTTGCGGGGCCTCATGAGTAGTTGTCACCACCCCATTTCCAGAGCCGGGTATTTTTTTTTATTTTTAATTTAGTTAATTGTGTATTATTTATAATTAATTATATTTATAATTAATTATTGATTGTATTATATTTTTATTGTTAGTTTTAGGATTTTGGCTAGCCTGGACCCATGTCAGACCCTAGTGGACCCATGTCCGACCCAGCCCACACCCTTGTGAGAATTATTTTGGGACTTAGAAATATTTATTTTATTTTTAGGAGGTTAGCGAGAGAGATTTGGAGCTAATTTGAGTGCTTTTGGAACCCGGAACCCGAAACCAAGTCAAGTAGGGGCGTTTTGGGCATTTGGAGATTAGTGAAACCCATTTTTAGTCATGTCCGGCCCCTACCTACCCCCCCCCCCCATCCGTGAGAACACAGCAGCTTCTCCCCTTCTTTTGCTTCACTCCTTCTTCTTCTTCACTTCTTCTTCTTCTCCACTACTTCTTCTTCTTCATTTCTTCTTCACAAGTAAGTTTCTCCATTTTTTCTCCTTCCCTCTTCCATTTCTTTCATTTGTTTGAACCCTAACCTACATTCTTCCCCAACCTAGGTGGGTAGAGCCTAGATTTGGTGTTGAAGCTTGGATTTGAGGCTTGGAAGCTTGGATTGGAGGATTTAGAGCATTTTTGAGACTTTGGCTTGGGATTCCAACTCCCAAGAGGTAAACCCTAATTTTCCCCTTATAATTACTCTTTTATAGTGTAATTAATATTTTAAAACCTTCCTAGACCCTTAGGCTACCCGTGGGAGTAAGTTGGAACTAGTTTGGTTGGGTTTGGAGACTTTAACAGTAGGTTTTGTGTCAATTTTGGGTGGAATCCGAATTTGGCCCAATTTTGGATGATGCTCTAGGTTAGACGGACCTAGGTAGACGTTGTTGGGTGTCTTGAGGGTGAGTGCGTGTCTCCGTTTGGACACGGAAAGCCGTATCACGGAGAAACGGGCGTTTCGGGCGAAATTGGGACTTTTCGTCGTCGCCGATGCTAAGTGCGTGTGCGTTTCCGCCACGGGCCTAGAATCGATACGGGTGCATATTTTCTAGGATCTAGGCATCGTGTAGAGCACGTGGATAAATTTTGGGCCAATTTTGAGTTCGTTTGGTGTGCGTTTCAGGAGGTTTTCCGAGCCGTGCGCCACGTGTTCGTCGAAATGACCGAACGGCCATTTCGGCGTGGTTTCCTAGTTTCGGACTTGTGCGCGCGTTGGGTTAGTATCGGAGAGTGTGTGCTAGAGTTTTCGAGTTATATTTTATATATTTTAGGGTATTGGTGAGTGTCGGGGTCGTTGGGCGTGAGTGGGGCGTGTTGTTGTGTGTTGTGGTTGAGTGGTGTTGTGTCTCTCTATATGTATTTATAAGTGTCTATATATATATATATTTATATATATATTTGTATGTGTGTTTATGTATATATATTTATATATATATATGTGTGGTTGTGTGTTTGTGAGTGTGTTAGTGAGTGCTTGTGTGCTTGTGTGAGTGTGTAGGTGAGTGTGTAGGTGAGTGTGTGTGTGAGTGTTTGTGAGTTTTTATAGGTATATATATATATATATGAGTTGTGTGTATATATGTATATATATTTATATATATATGTATGAGAGTTTGTGTGTGAGGTTGTGTGTTTGTGAGAGTGTGTGCTAGTGTGTGTGAGGGTGTGTGAGGTTGAGTGTGTGTGAGTGAGGATATATAGATATATATATATGTTTAAGTGTGTGAGTGTGTGTGTGTATATATATATATATATTAGTGTATATATATATATAGATATATGTGTGTATGTATATATAGATATGTGTTTGTATATAATTATGTGTGTGTGTGTGTGTGTGTTGATTTGTGTTTGAGTGTGTGTGTGTGTTAGAATGTATATAAGTTAGTGTGTATATATATATATATATATATATATATATATATATATATATATATATATATATATATATATATATATATATATATATATATATAGGAGTGTGTGTGTGTGTGTGTGTGTGTATGTGAGAAGAGGGGGGGGGGGGGGGGGACTAGACTGTGCAAGCAGCAGCCACAGCAGCAAAGGCAGCAATAGCAGCCAGCAGCAGCATGTAGAAGCCCAGCAGCAGCAGGAATAGCTGCAGCAGCAGCAGTACCTAGAGCAGTAGCAGCAGCAAGGCGAAGCAAAGAGCTAGCAGCAGCAGTAGCAATGCGAGGGAGGGAGATATATATATATATATATATATATATATATATATATATATATATATATATATATATATATAGATTGATATATAGTTAGAATCAATAGATAAGTATATAGATAGATCTATAGTTAGTTAGATAGAGTTTAGATAAATAGATAGGTAGAGGAATAGATAAATACAAGATAATTAATAGATAGATACATAAATAGATTAGATAGATAGATAGATAACTAGGTAGATAGATATATTAGCTAGATAGATAGAAATATAGATAGATAGATGATAATTAGATAGATATTAGATAGAGGGATAAATAGTTAGATAGGTAAGTGGATAACTAGAATAGATAGATAGATAGATAGATAGTATTATAGATAGATCTATCTATGGATAGATACATAGGTAGATAGGTAGTTATCTATCTAAGGTATATATATATCTATATACATATAGTTATATGCATACCTAGAGATATCTAGATAGTATATATATATATATTTATGAGTAAGGTAAGGTAAGGTAAGGTAAGGTAAGGTAAGGTATTGGATATATATAAATAGGTATATGTCTATATGTATTAGATATATATATATTTTTTAGCCTAGATTATAGCTAGATATATATGTTTATGCATAGTTAGTTAGCTAGAGGGGTAGTCGGGTTGAGTTTAGAGCGGTATCTCAATACCTTAAGATATTCAAGGTATTGGGTTTCGAGAGGGGTTTTTGAGAAATAGCCTAGGAATTGTATTTGAGTGATTTTTATATGCTTATGTGTATATATTTACGCGTGCTAGCATAGGTTTTAGCGGGTTTAGGCGGGGTGCGTAGCCTAGGTTGAGGTATCGGATACCGAGGGTATCCCGGTATCTCAAGGAGGCGAGTTTGGGAGTTTTCTAGCTTAATGACCTCGGTTTGACCTAGAATTTCAGGAGCACCCTAGTTTGACCCAGACTTGACCGTAGTTGACTCGGTTGACCACCAAAGTCAACTTTTGATCTAGTTTTGACCTAGAGTTGACTTTTTGGACCCAGAGTTGACTTTTTGACCCAGATTTCACCGGTTTGACCCGTTTGACCTAGAACGACCCTAGAAGCCTATTTTTAATTATTTTATATCTGTTTAACTTATTAGAAACCCTGTTTAACCTTGCTTTTCGCATTAGGTCCTTGCGACACCGGTTCAGATCGCCAGTTGCTCAGGACGTCAGGCGAGTACATTCTCTGATAGTTTTCATTATTTGATGATTATTATGATTCAGCTTCTAGTATAGTATCATCTGATTATTCTGGCACAACACGGGATACTGATTGGTATTTCTGGATTCATTTACTTGCGACACGTACATTTCATGTTTCTGGCCTCTATTCTGGAATCACTACTGGCATCACCTACAGGCATCACTACAGCATCATTCATGTTCAGGCTGGACTCATCTTGATTTGCGTGTCGGGTCTTGGATCCACTTGTATTAGTCGGGGCGGGGAAATACTCGAGTAGACATGTAAACATTCCTATCTGGCATCATCAGGCATCACTCCCTCTGGTCTAATCTGGAATGATAGCAGCTGCGCACCCAGTGCGCGGTGAGCCGTACTTACCCCTAGCCGTTTACATGTCGAAATGAGTATTTCAAAGACACCGAGTTCATTCTTTATAGTCTGGACTCTTATGTATTTCTTGACTTGTCTCACTTACATGTTTCTGGACTTGACTCACTACATGTTTTCCATGCTGGACTCACTACACGTTCATGTGCACGGACTTGATCTTAGCTTAGATTTCCTGTATCTTGTAGTTATTACTATCTTGCTCTGATATCCATGCATCTTTACCTTTATGCACCAGTTATACATATTTCCTTGTTTTATACTTGCTTCATTCTTCTTGCTACTTGCTATAACTGTTTTATAGTTTTTATCATTTAAATGGAACTGCTGTTAGAGATGTACTTGCTCCAGTCCTGACTGGACATATTTTTCAGAGTATCCGGAGGATTGGTGTCAGACGTTTTATGGACCTGAGCCTGTCGATGGTGCAGACAGGGACCCTCTAGCTTAGGGGTAATTTTCGGGTTGGTAGCCGGGATCACTGAGATCTTTGTTGTTGTTTTTATTAGCTTTAGTACCGGATTTGTCTCCGGTTTTGCATTGAGACCTTGTTTGTATATTATTTTGGATATTGTTGTATTATTATTTGATGTTGTGGTTGTTGTAGTAGTTGTTGTTGGTTAGACTTTATAGTTGTTAGATCTCTGTGTTATCTTATCGTGCTTAGATTCGTGATTGAGTATATTATGGTTATCATTGTGATATTGCTCCTCCGTTTGGAGTTGAGATCTTGACAGGTTTATATTTGATTGTGTGGTTGCCCTCCTTTTGGAGAGGTCATGGCCGATTTTTGTGTGAGATTATTTCTAGATAGTTGACCTAGACAGCGTTCTACCGCCGATGCTGCGGCGTAGGCTGGACGTACCCACGACTCATGCCCGATTTTTCGGGTGCGGGTCGTGACATGTTTTTGGTGGCGGCCCCATGCAGGTCTCGATTCGCAATTAGTGCGATGTTGTGGTGGTACAACAACTTAGTTGTACTGCTACGAGCCTGCTATAGGATCTAGGATCTAGGATCTAGGATCTAGGATGGGAGTGTACTCAATCACGACTAGGAACAATTCCATTCTAATTATTCTGAAATTGTTTTCTTTTGAAATATTACTGTCCTTCTTTGATGATATCGTATCTTGCGCCGTATTGACTTCTTTTGATCTGTGTTCAGGATGCCTCCGAAGACACGATCTCATCGTACCGCCCCAGTAGTTGCCACTGAGAGGTCTGCTACCTCTCGTCCAGCTCGTATTCAGGCAGCTGCTACCGCTCCACTCACCACTCCTGCGGTTGAGGGAGCATCTGCTTCTTTCGGGGATCCTCCTTCACCTGTCGATCCGAGGACTACCCCAGTCGTTCCGGTGGTTCCCCCACCACTTCCTGCTCCAGTAGATGCCGCACAGTTGTTTGCGTTCTTCAGGGAGATGATGGACGCGCAGCACCGTCAGGTGGATGTGATAAGGCTGGGCATTGAGAACGCCCACCAGGTGGCCATGACGGCAGTGGATAGGGTGGCACAGATTCAGCCACAGGCAGATGAGATTCAGCATCCGAGGCCGGGCAGTATTATCGACTTTCAGAGGATGCGGCCCAAGGAGTTCCGTGGTACAGAAGGGATCCTGTACGCGGATGACTGGATAGAGCAGATTGAGGGTATCTTCAGGCTGGCGCAGATTCCAGACAGCATGCAGATAGAGGCGGCGGGCAGTCAGATGTTCGACCTCGCTTTGACGTGGTATCGTACAGATACGAGGATTGCAGCGCCAGGGCTTACTTGGGAGGCTTTCAAGAGGCTTTTTAAGGAAAAGTTTTTCCCAGATGTGGCGCTCAGTGCTTTGGAGAGCCAGTTTGAGGCACTCGTCCAAGGGAACATGACAGTGAACGAGTACGCAGCGGAGTTCTGCCGTCTGGGCAGATTCGTGGATGGCTTGAGTGAGGCAGCCAAGGCGAGGAAGTTTCGCAAGGGCTTGGTTATGGCGGTCAAGTCTTTGACCAGGAGCGACCGCGAGGCGACTTTTGAGCAGATAGTAGGAGATGCTCAGAGAGCAGAGGATGACTTGGAGCTCAAGTCCAAGAGAGGCAGGGATGATTCAGGCAGTGCCAGTGGTAGTGCGGGACCAGCTAAGCATCCCTATGTGCAGATGGCAGCGCAGCAGGGTCAGGATCAGAGGGTGCCCACTTGTGCCTACTGCAGGAAGGCAGGACACACTTGGGATGTTTGTAGGAGAAGGCTGAAGGTGTGTTTGTTCTGTGGATCCGCTGCTCACCAGATGCGAGATTGCCCTACTGCACCTCCATTGGGTGGAGCACAGGATCAGAGAGTTGGAGCTAGGCCATCTGTGGCACAGCATCATGCCCCGCACCAGCAGAGGGATACACCCCAGCAGGGCAGGGCTTATGCGTTGACGGTCGAGGAGGCCGATGCTACGGGTGTCGGGTTAGCAGGTCTGTCTCTTGTTTCTTCTTTCTGTCCTTTTCCATTCCTGTGGTGTGCTTCATTAGTACCTGTTAGATTTTCTTGTGCTGTGGTAGATAGTGTAGTAACCCTGATTGAGACTGTGATAACACGACCAGTAGGACCCTGATCTTGTGTGTTGTTTAGGTAGAATTTCTTGACTGTGATTGTTGGGGGTTTGACCTAGAGTGAGTGTGATTGACTTTAAATTTCGAGGACGAAATTTTCTAAGGAGGATAGGCTTGTCACCACCCCATTTCCAGAGCCGGGTATTTTTTTTATTTTTAATTTAGTTAATTGTGTATTATTTATAATTAATTGTATTTATAATTAATTATTGATTGTATTATATTTTTATTGTTTGTTTTAGGATTTTGGCTAGCCTGGACCCATGTCAGACCCTAGTGGACCCATGTCCGACCCAGCCCACACCCTTATGAGAATTATTTTGGGGCTTAGAAATATTTATTTTATTTTTAGGAGGTTAGCGGGAGAGATTTGGAGCTAATTTGAATACTTTTGGAACCCGGAACCCGAAACCAAGTCAAGTAGGGGCGTTTTGGGCATTTGGAAATTAGTGAAACCCATTTTTAGTCATGGCCGGCCCCACCTACCCCCCCCATCCGTGAGAACACAGCAGCTTCTCCCTGTAAATCCCCTAAATTTTCAAATTATTAAATCTTGGATTTTTCCCAATTTTCTGGAATTTTCTGAGAATTTTCTGTAATTAAAATCAAGGTTTTCAATTAATAAATGATTTTTAATTGGCAATAAATAATATTAAAATATCATAAAAATAATTTTTTTGGGTGTAAAATGGAAAATTGGACTTAGGGTAATTTTTATGGATTTTTCTGGGCCTCAGACATATTTTTAAATGCCTGAAAACTATTTAATTAATTAACTAATTAATTTTCTAATTATTTAATTACTTATTATTTATTATTTATTATTTATTATTTTTATTTTTATTTTTCCCTGGCCAATTGGGCCGCGGCCCAGCCCGCTAATCAGCCCAGCCCAGCCGCCCTATCGGGTCGGGTCGGGTTCAGCCGAACCCGACCCGCCGTCAGCCGACCCGCCCGCACGACCCCGTCCCCCCACGACGCCCCGATTCCTCCGCCGCCCTCCGCGCGCAGCGCCGCCCTCCGCGCGCTGCGCCGCTCCCCGCGGCCACGTCGCCTCGCCCTCCGCCGTGATCGGCCACCCCTAACCGCCCGCTCCCCTATTTATACCGCCCCCTTCGCCGCCTCCTCCACCACCCTCGCCCTAACCCTAACTCTCCGGCCACCCCTCTCCGCCTAGCTCCGCCCTGCCTCGCCGTCTGCCCAGCCACCGCCAGCGCCGCCTCCTCCCTCGGCTTACCTCCTCCCCTCCTCCGCTCCTCCCCTCGGCGCCACCCGCCGTCTCCTCCCGCAGAACTGCAGCAGCAGCACGAGCAGCCCCCGCCGCCGCTGCCGGTCGCCCCGAGCCACCGCCGCCCCCGTGAACGACGCGCCGCCCCTCGGCGAACAGTCCCCCGCCCTCGCCGGCCGCCCAGCAGCCGCCCTCCGCCGTCCACGGCCGTTCTCCGACGAAAACCCTAACCCTAGCCCTAATTTGGATTTTCCGTGTCGGACACGACACGGACACGTCTCGACCCTGATTTTCGGGTCCCCTTCAGGTGCGTGTAACTTTCGCCTCGTAGCTCCGTTTCCAATTCCGCAAATTGCGTTGTGAAGCCTGTATGACCCTCTCGGTGTCCGGATAAACTGTTCGGGACATCGCGTCCTGTGGTGATCGCACACCGCGATCCAAAAACAGGAAAAACCAGACCCTGTTTCACCTCCGAAACTGAGAACGCCCCGCCAAACGGGACGACTTGGTCGCGTGCGGTCTTCACAGATACGTACGCATCGTCGATACGGACGTGTAAGACTTCGCGGAAGCTGATTCGGGTGTGCGTGCACACCGGAATCAACGCGTATCCGCGGACATCGCCCCGTATCTAGCTTTTCTGCAATTCACTCTAATTTCGTGCACACACGTCGGATCGAGACGAAACTTGCGCCATCAGACTCGTAGCGATACGCTGGTCCTGTGGGTCAAGTTTGGTTCGATTCTGAGAACGTTGACGAAATCGCGTGTCGTGGGCCCCACAGGCCCCGCTCGACGGGCGATTTTGTGTTCGGCTCATCGGAATCCAAATCGGGAAGTTCCGTTGGGTTCGTATCAGCGTTCCTGACCTGTTGACACTAAGTTTGGTGAATTTGGAGACTTTTGACCCGGACACGTTTTTCGGTGCAAAGCGGGCCACCGGCGGACCCCGTTTTGACCCGAAACTGTCATTTTTGTCCTTGTCTCCAAATTGGACCCAAGGACAGGCATTTCTAGATATTTGACATCTTCTGAGAATGATGGTAATGTCTATTTCAGCTTTTGGACTCACCTCTGGACTTTTCCCCCAAGAACCTAATTAATCAGATCCAAACAACAGGCAAGTACCTGCACCTCAAGTTAATCTTTATATATTGTGATAATTAATTCCCTGTCTTACATGTACCCTTGATGATTATACATCGTGTTAGAAATGTTGAATTTCATGTCTTGAATATTGGTAGTTCCTGTCTTGTTTTTCATGTCGGGTGGGAGAATACTAGGAGGCATGTAGTTTACCCTTTCCCCTGTCGTGACTGCTAGCTTTTGGTACGCGACTGTACCATCAGCCTGATGATCGATTATTCCTGACTGCTAGCCGCCTATGGCGTGCCTGATTAGCCTTATAAACCCCTACATGCCAACTATGTATTCTAAAAACAAACACAAGTACACACATATAGTTTCTGGTTATTTCTTTGCTGGCTATTGTAGTTTCATTTCCTGTTTCATTTATTTCTGTTTCTCATATTCCTGTTTGCAGTTAACTCTGAGATAATAATGTTCTGTTAATGCTGTTTCTCAACATGATAGCCAATATTTAATTGTCATAAAATATTTAGTTTAACCTTGTTGTGCACTGTGTACTTTGCTCCTTTCCTGACTGGATCTGTTGATTTAGGCGATGATGAGGATCTTGCCCCTACTTATTATGGTCCCTATGAGGGGACTGATGATACCTATGAGGAGCCAGAACCCACCCAGGAGACCCCTGCTGCTGAGTAGCTAGTAGTAGCTATCTTTCTTTTCCATTCTTAGCTTATTTATCGGGTTTGTCCCCGATTTGAATATTGAATTTCTGTACTTAAACATTTGAATCTGTTGTCACATTTATTTTCAGTTGCAATCTTAAGTTTTATTTCTCCTTATTATCTTGCCTATGTTGTTGTGAATGAGCTAGTTAGTAATTATGGATTGACCTAGACAGCGTACTACCGCCGACTCTGCGGCGTAGGCTGGACGTACCCACGCACTTGTGCCCGAACTTCCGGGTGCGGGTCGTGACACGTTTTTATGGTGGCCCATGCAGGTCCTATCCTAAAATAGGGTAATACCCTAGGACAGGGTATGGAATAAAATTGAGGATTCTAGGAAAAGCTCATTCACAGTATAGCGTCCTTATTTCAATTCTTGATGTCATTGCTGCTCAATTTTTCCTATCGCCTTTGATTTCCAAGTATTCTATTCTGATCTTCCTATCCCTTAATCTTTCAGAATGGTCCAGACCAGGAACACAGTAGGAGGCACATCAGAACCAGCTGAGCAGAATGTGCCCGAGACTCTTGCACTCCCGCCGCCTCCATCTGTTCCGGCAGTTACCCTAGATGGGGCACAGCTGCTAGGAGTGTTCCAGGGATTGGTGGAATCCCAGAAAGAACAAACGGCACTTCTACGGACCAGCCTCTCAGAAGCTCTTAAGCCCCAGGAGTCGTCACTCAAGAGGCCAGGGAGTGCCAAAGACTTCAAGAATCTAAGACCCCTGGAATTTTACGGAACTGAGGGCATTCTCTATGCCGATGAATGGATAGAGAATGTCGAGAGACTCCTGAAGACTGCCCGGGTCCCTGATGACCTCAAAGTGGAGTCCGCAAGCCTGTAACTGTTCGACATTGCTCGAACCTGGTTCAGAGATGAACCTCAACTATCTGCTCCCGACATCACCTGTGAAGATTTTAAAAGGCTATTCAAGGAGAAATTCTATCCCGAAGTGGCTCGGGAAGCTCTCGAAAGCCAATTCGAGAGACTAGAACAAGGTAACCTGTCTGTTGATGAATATACTGCTGAATTTAGCAGGTTAAGCCACTTTGCGGAGTACATGGTTCGTACCCCGGAGGACAGAGCCCGTAGATTCAAGAAGGGGCTGTCTCCGGATATTCGCCTTGCTGTCACCACCAACCGAGCTCGTACCTATGAAGAAATCCTGAGCGTGGCACAAGGCGTAGAGAGAGATAAGGGGCACAAACTGAAGCGAGAAAGAGATACCGAAAATGCAGGACCCAACAAACGCCCTTTTCAACAACAGCACCAGCAACAACAGCAGAGGGCCCCGCAGCAAACTCAGCGTCCTCTCCCTCGAGCTCCAGCACCCCAACCCCAGGCTCAAAGACAGAACCAACAAGCTGCCCCTTGTGGCTATTGCCAAAAACCAGGTCATACTTGGCAAGTCTGCAGGAAGAGGCTAGGTGCATGCCTCTACTGCGGCTCAGCAGCGCATCAAATGAGGGACTGTCCAGCTGCTCAAGAACGCCCAGCTGCACCAAAGGCTCCTGCCCAGGCCAGGGCCCCAGCAGTACAACAGAGGGGACCCCCACTTCCAACACAACAACAACGCTTTGCTCAGCACCAACAGCAACAGAGGGGTGCACCGCAGCAAGGCCGTGCTTATGCAATGACTCTGGAAGAAGCTGAGGCCACAGCAGACGTGATCACAGGTTCTGTGCTTATAAATTCAATACCAGCTATTACTTTATTTGACTCTGGAGCTTCTCATTCATTCATGTCAGTAGATTTCCTTATGAAGCATAGCTTAAGCACTAAACCCCTTAGGAATTGTTATAAGATCATTACCGGTGGAGGAATCATTCCGGTTAGTGATGCCTGTAACAATTGTCCTATCACATTATGTGGAAGAGAACTGTATGCTAGATTACTTGTAATGCCAGTGCCCATTTTTGACATTATACTGGGTATGGATTGGTTAAGTCAACATCATGCCACAATAGACTGCCACAGAGGTAGTGTAATCTTTAGGCCACCTGACAAGCCAGAATTTGAATTTGCTAGAGGTTCTAGGGAAATGGGTAATAATAAAATTTGTGGAGCCCTAATAACAGAAGAAGTGCCACTACCTATCATCTCTGAATACCTTGATGTCTTCCCTGAGGATCTCCCAGGCCTACCCCCAGACCGAGAAGTTGAATTCTCCATTGACTTAGTGCCAGGAGCAGCACCAGTATCTCAAAATCCCTACAGAATTAACAAGAAGGAGATAATAGAACTAAATGAGCAAATCAAAGAACTAGAAGACAAATGCTTCATTAGGTCTAGTGTCTCACCCTGGGGAGCTCCAGTATTATTTGTGCCCAAGAAGGACGGAACATCCCGAATGTGTATTGACTATAGGGCCTTGAATGCCTTAACAATTAAGAATAAGTATCCCCTGCCCAGGATAGATGACTTATTTGATCAGCTGAGTGGAGCTCGGGTGTTTTCAAAGATTGATTTGAGGTCTGGTTACCACCAAGTAAGGGTGAGAAAGGAAGACATCCCTAAAACTGCTTTCAATACCCGGAACGGACACTACGAATTCTTAGTAATGCCGTTCGGGTTGACGAATGCTCCAGCAGTTTTTATGAACCTAATGAACAGAGTTTTCCAGCCATATCTAGACAAATTTGTAGTGGTCTTCATTGATGATATTTTGATCTACTCCAAGACCCCCGAAGAACATGAAGAACATTTGAGGTTAGCATTGGAGACTTTAAGGAAGAAAAAACTTTATGAAAAGTTATCTAAATGTGCTTTCTTCCTAGACAAAGTAGAATTCTTGGGACATGTTGTGACGGGAGATGGAATAGCCGTAGATCCTAAGAAGATAGCTGCAGTAGAATCCTGGCCCACTCCAGACTCTGTAGCTGAGATTAGAAGTTTCCTGGGACTAGCTGGCTACTATCGGAAGTCCGTGAAGGACTTTGCTAGAATTGCGGAGCCCATGACAAAATTAACAAGAAAGGATGAAGAGTTCACCTGGACTGATGAATGTCAGCAGGCCTTTGAGAAATTGAAGAAAAGGCTGACTACTGCCCCTATTCTGACCTTACCTTCCGGAACCGGAGGTTTCGCTATTTATAGTGATGCTTCTGGAAAAGGTCTAGGTTGTGTACTGGAGCAGAACAAGAAGGTAATAGCCTATGCCTCTAGACAGCTTCGACCCCATGAAAAGAATTATCCAACTCATGATTTAGAATTGGCAGCTGTCATTTTTGCTCTTAAACTTTGGAAGCATTATCTTTATGGAGAAAGGGTGAAAATATTTACAGACCATAAAAGTCTAAAATATATCTTCACTCAGAAAGAGCTAAACATGAGGCAAAGAAGGTGGCTGGAACTAATGAAAGACTTTGATATCACTCTTCAATATCACCCTGGGAAGGCAAATGTAGTTGCTGATGCTCTAAGCAGGTATCCTATGGCGATGTACTTGACTATGGACAGACACCTGCTGGAGGACTTGGAAAGTTTAGGTATTGAAGTAATTATCCAAGGAAAAGAAGGCCAAATGATGAACTTGCAGATTCAGTCTACCTTAATGGACAAGATCAAGGAGACTCAGTTTCAGGACGAAGGCATGCGAAGCCTTCGAGGTCAAGTGCAAGCTGGACTAGTAGAAGAATTCAGAATTCATGAAGATGGATCACTGAGGCATGGCGATAGATTATGTGTACCTCAAGGAGACATAAGAGAAGAAATCATGCAAGAGGCGCACAGATCGCAATACTCTATACATCCAGGAGCCAACAAGATGTACAAGGACCTGAGGACGCATGTTTGGTGGCATGGCATGAAAAGAGAAGTAGCCAGGTTCGTATCTCGTTGTTTAGTGTGCCAGCAAGTCAAGGCAGAGAGACAAAGACCTGGAGGATTGCTTCAACCCCTACCCATTCCGGAGTGGAAGTGGAAACATATCACAATGGATTTTATTTCCGGACTTCCAAGGACACCTAGTGGAAAGGATGCAATCTGGGTGATAGTAGATAGACTGACCAAGTCTGCACATTTTCTACCTTTCAAAGTAGGGTTATCTACAGAGAAGCTGGCAGATTTATATATCAGACATATTGTTAGGCTGCATGGAGTTCCAGTAAGTATTGTCTCCGACCGAGATTCAAGGTTCACCTCTCACTTCTGGAAGAGCTTACAAGCCAGCTTGGGGACGCAACTCAAATTCAGCACAGCTTATCATCCCCAAACCGATGGACAATCGGAACGTACAATCCAGACACTTGAAGATATGCTCCGTACATGTGTCCTAGATTTTGGAGGATCCTGGGAAGACTATCTACATCTGGTGGAGTTCTCTTATAATAACAGCTACCAAGCAAGTATTGAGATGACTCCATTTGAAGCTCTGTATGGACGAAGATGTCGTACCCCGCTATCATGGGACGACGTTGGAGAAAGAGCCCTGTTGGGACCAGAGATGGTGATCGATTCGGCTGAGAAGGTAAAGCAAATAAGGGACAGACTTCGAGTGGCTCAAGACAGGCAACGACATTGGGCAAATAGCCACCGAAGGCCCTTAGAATTTGAGGTAATTAAATTTATAAAGTTCAAGTCAATTTAAATATTTTTCTTATGGAACTAAGACTTGATTGTGACTTTATTAAAGGTTGGAGAGCTGGTATTCTTAAAGATTTTCCCGACACGTGGCACCATTAGGTTCGGAAGGAGTGGAAAACTCAGCCCAAGATTTATTGGACCTTTTGGCATTCAGGAGAAAATCGTAGAAGTGGCATACCGACTGGCGTTGCCACCCTCTCTGAATGGAGTACATAACGTCTTCCACGTGTCGCAGCTGAGGAAGTACGTGTCAGACCCCAGCCACATTTTGGATCACTCAGAGCTCGAAGTAGGCCCAAGTCTGACTTACCAAGAGCAACCCGTGGAGATTCTGGATCGCTCGGAGAAAGTCCTACGGAACCAGGTTATCTTCCTGGTTCGCGTAGCTTGGAAGCACCATTCTCCCGGCGAATCCACCTGGGAGCGAGAAGACGAGATTAGAGAGCGATACCCCTATCTTTTTGAAACCTGAGGTGTATTTTATTCTCGGCCTTTCTTTTCGTGCCTTGTTATTCTTAAATTTCGAGGACAAAATTTTTGTAAGTTGGGTAGGTTGTAAACCCCCTAAATTTTCAAATTATTAAATCTTGGATTTTTTCCAATTTTCTAGAATTTTCTGAAAATTTTCTGCAATTAAAATCAAGGTTTTTAATTAATAAATGATTTTTAATTGGCAATAAATAATATTAAAATATCATAAAAATAATATTTTTGGGTGTAAAATGGAAAATTGGACTTAGGATAATTTTTCTGGATTTTTCTGGGCCTCAGACATATTTTTAAATGCCTGAAAACTATTTAATTAATTAACTAATTAATTTTCTAATTATTTAATTACTTATTATTTATTATTTATTATTTATTATTTATTATTTATTATTTTTCTTTTTTCCTGGCCCATTGGGCCGCGGCCCAGCCCGCTAACCAGCCCAGCCGCCTTATCGGATCGGGTCGGGTTCAGCCGAACCCGACCCGCCGTCAGCCGACCCGCCAGCACGACCCCGTCCCCCCACGACGCCCCGATTCCTCCGCCGCCCTCCGCGCGCAGCGCCGCCCTCCGCGCGCTGCGCCGCTCCCCGCGGCCACGTCGCCTCGCCCTCCGCCGTGATCGGCCACCCCTAACCGCCCGCTCCCCTATTTATACCGCCCCCTTCGCCGTCTCCTCCACCACCCTCGCCCTAACCCTAACTCTCCGGCCACCCCTCTCCGCCTAGCTCCGCCCTGCCTCGCCGTCTGCCCAGCCACCGCCAGCGCCGCCTCCTCCCTCGGCGTACCTCCTCTCCTCCTCCGCTCCTCCCCTCGGCGCCGCCCGCCGTCTCCTCCCGCAGAACCGCAGCAGCAGCACGAGCAGCCCCCGCCGCCGCTGCCGGCCGCCCCGAGCCACCGTCGCCCCCGTGAACGACGCGCCGCCCCTCGGCGAACAGTCCCCCACCCTCGCCGGCCGCCCAGCAGCCGCCCTCCGCCGTCCACGGCCGTTCTCCGACGAAAACCCTAACCCTAGCCCTAATTTGGATTTTCCGTGTCGGACACGACACGGACACGTCTCGACCCTGATTTTTGGGTCCCCTTCAGGTGCGTGTAACTTTCGCCTC
>JAYESA010000015.1:4983525-5045022 GCA_036927795.1 Iris macrosiphon
ATGTTTCTGGCCTCTATTCTGGAATCACTACTGGCATCACCTACAGGCATCACTACAGGCATCATTCATGTTCAGGCTGGACTCATCTTGATTTGCATGTCGGGTCTTGGATCTACTTGTATTAGTCGGGGCGGAGAAATACTCGAGTAGACATGTAAACATTCATATCTGACATCATCAGGCATCACTCCCTCTGGTCTAATCTGGAATGATAGCAGCCGCGCACCCAGTGCGCGGTGAGCCGTACTTACCCCTAGCCGTTTACATGTCGAAACAAGTATTTCAAAGACACCGAGTTCATTCTTTATAGTCTGGACTCTCATGCATTTCTTGACTTGTCTCACTTACATGTTTCTGGACTTGACTCACTACATATTTTCCATGCTGGACTCACTACACGTTCATGTGCACGGACTTGATCTTAGCTTAGATTTCCTGTATCTTGTAGTTATTACTATCTTGCTCTGATATCCATGCATCTTTACCTTTATGCACCAGTTATACATATTTTCTTGTTTCATACTTGCTTCATTCTTCTTGCTACTTGCTATAACTGTTTTATAGTTTTTATCATTTAAATGGAACTGCTGTTAGAGATGTACTTGCTCCAGTCCTTACTGGACATATTTTTCAGAGTATCCGGAGGATTGGTGTCCGACGTTTTATGGACCTGAGCCTGTCGATGGTGCAGACAGGGACCCTCTAGCTTAGGGATGATTTTCGGGTTGGTAGCCGGGATCACTGAGATCTTTGTTGTTGTTTTTATTAGCTTTAGTACCGAATTTGTCTCCGGTTTTGCATTGAGACCTTGTTTGTATATTATTTTGGATATTGTTGTATTATTATTTGATGTTGTGGTTGTTGTAGTCGTTGTTGTTGGTTAGACTTTATAGTTGTTAGATCTTTGTGTTATCTTATCGTGCTTAGATTCGTGATTGAGTATATTATGGTTATCATTGTGATATTGCTCCTCCGTTTGGAGTTGAGATCTTGACAGGTTTATATTTGATTGTGTGGTTGCCCTCCTTTTGGAGAGGTCATGGCCGATTTTTGTGTGAGATTATTTCTAGATAGTTGACCTAGACAGCGTTCTACCGCCGATGCTGCGGCATAGGCTGGACGTACCCACGACTCATGCCCGATTTTTCGGGTGCGGGTCGTGACAGTAGTTGCATGCGGGTCCGCTGCTATCGAATAGATTTATTCAGTTATGGAAAGATTGAGTCTTTAATTTAAATCCGATATTTGTGGAATTTGAATTTAATTAATTTCAATCATGTAGGATTTAAATTAATCATGCGAGATTTGAATTTAATTCATTCCAATCATACAGGATTTAAATTAATCATTTGGGATTTGAATTTAATTCATTCCAATCATGTAGGATTTAAATTTAATTATGTGAGATTTGAATTCAATCCAAATCAATCATATAAAATTTAAATTTAATTCATTCCAATCTTGTGGTATATGAATTAAATTCATTCCAATCTTTTTGTAATTGATGGACGACCAGGATTAAGATTAGGGATTCCTCCCTATGCCTATAAATACTCTTTTCAACCCCCCTTTGTGGACTTACTTCAAAAATTGGAAGAGGAAGAGAGTTGCTGCTGGAGCCGTCATTAAAGTCCAGAAAGTTTGTAAACCCCCTCACCCAAAATAGATATTTTGTGTATATTTTATATTATTATAGGTATTGAATTTCTTTAGAGTATTCTGTTATTTAATTAGCAAATGAATTTTTTGATATATTTACTTATATAAATATTTATTTAGAATCATTTTTAGGTTATTTTAGATTTTTGAAATTATTTAGGATTTATTTGGGTATATATAGTCTTAATATTAGATAGATGCTAATTTAGTGTTAATAGATATTAATAAGATTTTATAAATTATTTGTATTATCTTTAATTATATTCAGGATTTTAAATTATTGAGATAAATTCAAACTCTATTTTAAATTAATTCAAATCCTGAACCTACTAGAAAATCAACTTCATGCATATCCTATCCTTATTTAAATTCATCATAATCCTATCCAAATTAACCAATCTTAGTTTTATTTAATTAAGTAGTCTCCACCATTATAAATACCTCATCCTTCATATTTTTGTTCCCCAAATTCCTCTCTTTTTCGTCCAAAAATAGTCAAAATTCGTCATAAATTCAGTCTCATTTTCTACTAGTTATGACGAATTAAAAAGACGATATCTCCTAGCTCCGGACTCCAAATACGCTCCAGTTTTTTTTGTTAGAACGATAATGAGGTTAGGTTTCTGATTATATAAATTGTTTTTCTAAATTATTAGTATTAAATTCTGGAAAATTGGTAGAGCACAGCATGTCTGAAAATAGATGTGTTTCGATGTTTTCGCGATTCTGGGAGAACCAGGAATCAGAATCATGAACCGTTTGAAGTTTCGGAAAGCTAATGTCGAGATCATCGACATATATTTTTCCCAGAATTTAATTTAAAGTATTTATATACTGTTAATTCTGTAGAACTTCTAGGTTAGAATTTAACCATCGGTGCACAATACAAAATTTGTATGTGCCATAATTCCCAAACGAATTTGGATTCAGACGAGCCGTAAATTCCAGTATGTTTTTGACGCTGAAATCTATAGGAAATCATGCATGAAAGTTGAGTTTTTGTCGGTTGACTTTTTGGTCAACAGATCGCCTTGATTTGCGTGCCATGAGTCTCGAGTTGATAAAATTCAGTTTCTTTGGACAAAATTTAGGAATTAACATAAAAATCAGAATAATAAGATTAAAATAGGATTATAGAGTAATTATTCCAGAATTAAATAAATTAGAATGAATTATCTTTTGACGTGATAAATTTGTAATACATAGGCTATTTGGACTGTGACTTGGACCCTGATTCATACCAGCAGCAGGACCCCAGGCAAGATACCTTACCAAATTGTTTACAGTACTTTGCATGCTATTTATATTTCTTTTTATTTATTTCATTTCTGTATAGTTCTTGCATGTGTAGTTTTTCTCCAGTCATTACTATGTATTAGATATGTTGACACACACATGGCACCTAGTATCATGGGAGGACAATCATTAGGCGTATGGGCTTTTAACCACTCTGGTAAACCGTAGTATATAGTTCACACTACGGGCGTGTGTCGCGCTGGTCGCTACCCCAGAGGTATGTCGATTTCTGTAGAGTCGCGCTGGCCGCTACCCCAGAGGTATGTCGATTTCTGATGTTCTAGACGGGTGTGTGAGTTGTGAGACTTAGATCGAGTAGACTACCCTTGCCCATACGTTGAAAAGTTGTCCTCATTTGCATTCATATAGATTGTCTTGTACAGCGTACTTATCTATTTTCAAACCATATGCATGTTTACTGTATTCAAATTGGCTCGTATTTTCTGTATCTTGTTACGTCCCTCTGAGGACCTGGTCCGCTGCCAGGTGTATCTTTTTTTGAGTATTTACAGGAGCGCAGATTTGGATGGTTACATGTGATCCGAGGATGTCTTCTCTTCGAGCTGTGATGGATAGCTGGTATTCTTATATTGTGTTGTGGTGTTGTACTCATATTGTATTTGCTCTTATATTCGAGTTGGTAGTGGATTTATTTACATCCAACTATCATCCTTAGATACTTCTTATTGAGATCTAGTTTCATAGATACTGGTTATTTATTTCTATATAATTTTGGTGGATGAGATTTAGATTTTACCCTGTGACTTGTATTACATTTTATACCACTTGTGGATTTTGTATTCATATTACAGCGTACGTATGGATTTGGTTTCCATATATTGGAGTTGCCATATCCATGCGGCTGGCATACTTACGTGTTCCTAGTCCTACGTATTTGGGACTGGGGTGTGACATGTTTTTGTGGTGGCCCATGCAGGTCAAGAGCATATTGTCTCGGTTACGTTATTGTACCGAACAAGCCTGCACCTAGGACTAGAAAATAGGATCTCATCCACAATTGACTATGATTCATCTTCCTCCTCTCTGTTCTATTTTGAACAAATGCATCCTGCTTGATTCTTGTGCTTCCCTAATAGATCTTTAAGTATAGCCTTCTCCTAGAATATAGAAGTTCCTGTTGTTAGATGATAATTAGAGTAGCACACCTATTAAGAATACAACGAGAATATAGACACACTACTAAGTTTAGAAATCTAGTAAACCCTAGAATTCCTTATCTATAGATTGGTTTACTATTACCCCTTGATGTATTATGAGGACGTGAGGGTAGTATAGACGCTACTAGAGTTAGAAGTTTTACCATAATGTTTGACACCTAGTATCACATAGTCTTTTGACCTATTAATTGAAGTGTAACCGAATGATATTTATCGCATGCTAGCAAAAGACGACAGTGTTTATTCAGACCATAGAATTTAGAGGTCCTTGCCCTATTTGGTCGACTAGCGACTTAGATAAGGAGGTTGTATGATAACTGTAGAGATTGTAGAGTCTTTTATTATTATTGCTTATGTTGTTTTTGCTTTTGCGAATTTGAATTATTTTGTAACTTCTCACATCATAATCCAGCGTTATATTTTCTGTGCTACCTTGAATTATGCTGCTATTATAGCCTAGTTTTTGCAAGCTTAATCTTATATCGAGCTTGTTCATGACATATGTGTTATTGGGGCCTGATCAACCACACTAATACAAATTGTCTAATCAGAATCAGTGTATTATGGTCTAGCTAGCCATAATGTGCTTGATTCGCCCTTCGCAATAGTATTTTACGTGGATTGAGATGTATAGTGGACCAGTAGACAAATATACTTACCCTCTAGATACGACAAAGCATATCATATCAAGTACATAACTGCACCGATGTGAGCATGCGAATAGAAAATTACCAAATTAAGATTTCAATCCACAACTGTCTTGACAATTCTCATTTGAATTCTTTAAACGCTTTGATTCTCATACTTCCATTCTATTACCCCTCCTTGAACTCTTTTCCGTTGCTTTCCGTCTTCCCTTGTTTCGGAAAGACGAAATCTCGTGCTTGGATATAAGTGATACACGGATAGTACAAGATATATCCCATAGGCCAATCACATTATTTGGTGACTATCTTTCATAATTGATTAAGGGCATATCACATATGATATAGTTGGTGTTAAAGTTTTGAGGATTGAATGACATGAGAAAATAAATTGAGGAATATTTTCTTAAGTGTAAGAGCCTTATGTGATAGATGGGTAAATTCTAAGTTGGGTAAAAATTGCATTATTAAACTTGAGGTAAATTCTTTTAGATTGTGATCAAGTGAGATTAGATAGAGAGAAACCATGTTCTATTTTAATTTCGAGGACGAAATTGTTTTAAGTTGGGTAGATTGTAAACCCCCTCACCCAAAATAGATATTTTGTGTATATTTTATATTATTATAGGTATTGAATTTCTTTAGAGTATTCTGTTATTTAATTAGCAAATGAATTTTTTGATATATTTACTTATATAAATATTTATTTAGAATCATTTTTAGGTTATTTTAGATTTTTGAAATTATTTAGGATTTATTTGGGTATATATAGTCTTAATATTAGATAGATGCTAATTTAGTGTTAATAGATATTAATAAGATTTTATAAATTATTTGTATTATCTTTAATTATATTCAGGATTTTAAATTATTGAGATAAATTCAAACTCTATTTTAAATTAATTCAAATCCTGAACCTACTAGGAAATCAACTCCATGCATATCATATCCTTATTTAAATTCATCATAATCCTATCCAAATTAACCAATCTTAGTTGTATTTAATTAAGTAGTCTCCACCATTATAAATACCTCATCCTTCATATTTTTGTTCCCCAAATTCCTCTCTTTTTCGTCCAAAAATAGTCAAAATTCGTCATAAATTCAGTCTCATTTTCTACTAGTTATGACGAATTAAAAAGACGATATCTCCTAGCTCCGGACTCCAAATGCGCTCCATTTTTTTGTTAGAACGATAATGAGGTTAGGTTTCTGATTATATAAATTGTTTTTCTAAATTATTAGTATTAAATTCTGAAAAATTGGTAGAGCACAGCATGTCTGAAAATAGACGTGTTTCGATGTTTTCGCGATTCTGGGAGAACCAGGAATCAGAATCATGAACCGTTTGAAGTTTCGGAAAGCTAATGTCGATATCATCGACATATATTTTTCCCAGAATTTAATTTAAAGTATTTATATACTGTTAATTCTGTAGAACTTCTAGGTTAGAATTTAACCATCGGTGCACAATACAAAATTTGTATGTGCCATAATTCCCAAACGAATTTGAATTCAGACGAGCCATAAATTCCAGTATATTTTTGACGCTGAAATCTATAGGAAATCATGCATGAAAGTTGAGTTTTTGTCGGTTGACTTTTTGGTCAACAGATCGCCTCGATTTGCGTGCCATGAGTCTCGAGTTGATAAAATTCAGTTTTTTTGGACAAAATTTAGGAATTAACATAAAAATCAGAATAATAAGATTAAAATAGGATTATAGAGTAATTATTCCAGAATTAAATAAATTAGAATAAATTATCTTTTGACGTGATAAATTTGTAATACATAGGCTATTTGGACTGTGACTTGGACCCTGATTCATACCAGCAGCAGGACCCCAGGCAAGATACCTTGCCAAATTGTTTACAGTACTTTGCATGCTATTTATATTTCTTTTTATTTATTTCATTTCTGTATAGTTCTTGCATGTGTAGTTTTTCTCCAGTCATTACTATGTATTAGATATGTTGACACACACATGGCACCTAGTATCATGGGAGGACAATCATTAGGCGTATGGGCTTTTAACCACTCTGGTAAACCATAGTATATAGTTCGCACTACGGGCGTGTGTCGCGCTGGTCGCTACCCCAGAGGTATGTCGATTTCTGTAGAGTCGCGCTGGCCGCTACCCCAGAGGTATGTCGATTTCTGATGTTCTAGACGGGTGTGTGAGTTGTGAGACTTAGATCGAGTAGACTACCCTTGCCCATACGTTGAAAAGTTGTCCTCATTTGCATTCATATAGATTGTCTTGTACAGCGTACTTATCTATTTTCAAACCATATGCATGTTTACTGTATTCAAATTGGCTCGTATTTTCTGTATCTTGTTACGTCCCTCTGAGGACCTGGTCCGCTGCCAGGTGTATCTTTTTTTGAGTATTTACAGGAGCGCAGATTTGGATGGTTACATGTGATCCGAGGATGTCTTCTCTTCGAGCTGTGATGGATAGCTGGTATTCTTATATTGTGTTGTGGTGTTGTACTCATATTGTATTTGCTCTTATATTCGAGTTGGTAGTGGATTTATTTACATCCAACTATCATCCTTAGATACTTCTTATTGAGATCTAGTTTCATAGATACTGGTTATTTATTTCTATATGATTTTGGTGGATGAGATTTAGATTTTACCCTGTGACTTGTATTACATTTTATACCACTTGTGGATTTTGTATTCATATTACAGCGTACGTATGGATTTGGTTTCCATATATTGGAGTTGCCATATCCATGCGGCTGGCATGCTTACGTGTTCCTAGTCCTACGTATTTGGGACTGGGGCGTGACAAAGTTCGTGCGAGTCCAAGCAAGGAGGTGACATCGAGCGTTTCGGAAGTTCTATGTGAACTTACTGGTTCTTGGGAGCAGATCGTGTGGGACGAATCTTGCTTTGAGCAACGGTGATCTTCATCACCCCAGCAAGCAGATTTTCTTCTTCTCATTTCTCTTCTCTTCTGTTAGTTGTAATTTCGTTTTGTTCGTCTGCAACGCGAGTGCAAGGAAGAACGTAAAGTTTGTTTTTTCTAATTCCTTTGTAATCTTGAGAGCAAGTTGTAATCAGAATCATTATATAGTTACTCGTAGAAATCGAGAATAGTCAGAGTGGGGACTTTTGTGTGAACCTCTGATCTCAACCACGCGTTCTTCCATCTTTGGTTAAGCATCAGGACTAACATGAAGTCTAAGACCGAGTCTGGAGGAATATAAAAGGAACCCAGGTTCTTCGAGTCGGGTCCATCGAACTCTAATATAATATTTTAAATAATTTTAAATAAGATTAATATTAAACACATAATCAAATAGCAATCAATCATCAATTATAACAAAACACAAATTGAAATAAAATTTAGGATAAATGGTTGAAATTTTTTGATGAAGAAATTTAGGGTTTAAATTTTTTTATTAAAAAAAATATAAAATAGCGTATATAAAAAATATATAAATTATTTGTATGTCGGATTCCAAATTCTTTGGATAAATCGATATATGAATATGAAGTTAATCCAATTTTTTATTGAATTCAAATATTTTAATCCGAATTTAAATATCTTCAATTCTAACTTAGTCCAACCTGTTAACAGATTTATCCAATCCGACTCAGATTTAGTCCACCACAGTCGTACCTCTACTAACTCGAATTACCTGATTTTGCAGTTCCATGTTCCTATCACCTGTTCCTCAACCAACGTAAAAGTTGAACAAACATTTTTCAAAGCATCTTTCAACAAAAGCTCACGAATATCTTCGCCTTTAAATATCATCCATTAACTATTTGCATCTTTATTTGCAAGAGCTTAGCGTATTCAATTAAAATTGAAATGGTCCACAAATGTTCCTTTATATTGCGTTCAACTTTGAATTATTTCCAAATCTTTAAAGAAAACAAAATAATACATGTACATAAGGTAGTTAGGAAAACACCGCGGAAATTTTGTCACAATCTTTGTGCCGCATCTAATTGACCCGTCCCAATTAAATCGCAACCGTCCGTTTCGGCATACCCATCCGAATAAAGTTCGGCGCTCATCCTCGCGATAAAGGGGACCAATAAATCACCTACAATTACCACCTAGAAGCACGGCATGGAATACCGACACGTGTCAAGGATTACATGTTCTTGCTTTCTGATTTGCTGATTTTCCTGTTTGCTGTTCTATTCGTCACAGAGGATCCTTCAAAGAGACAGTATCTTTGTAGGGGATATGATGCCTCCATTGGTTCGTCTCGCCACGGACTGCTTTTCTTGCCTCCGCCATCAACTTGGAAAGCGTGGGTCCGATTGACCAACGACCATCCACGTGGCGAGCTAATCTGTACCGCAGGACCACCAGACCCGCCTCCCGAACACTTTATTAACGGATCGCGCTCGACTTCCTCCCTCCATTCAATTTCCTATCCTCTCCTCAGAAAACCCTAACCCTATAAAAAAATCATTCAAACCCTAACCCTTAAAAAAAGAAACATGAATACCGCGATTTCCCTCCAAACCATAGAAACCATGGCGACCCCCTTCCCCCACCTCCACTTCCCGTCGCAGCCGCCGGCACCGCCGTCGCAGGACGACCTCAAGCGCGTCGCCGGGCACCGCGCGGCGGAGCTTGTCGAGTCCGGCATGGTCCTAGGCCTCGGCACCGGCTCCACCGCCATCCACGCGCTCGACCGCATCGCCGACCTGCTCCGCCGAGGAACCCTAACGAACGTCGTCGGCATTCCCACCTCCAAGAAGACCGAGGCCCAGGCCCTCGCGCTCGGGATCCCGCTCGTCGATCTGAACTCCCACCCCAGCGTCGACCTCTCCATCGACGGCGCCGACGAGGTCGACCCCCACCTCAACCTCGTCAAGGGTCGCGGCGGCTCCCTCCTCCGCGAGAAGATGATCGAGGGAGCCTCCAAGAGGTTCGTGGTCATCGTCGACGAGTCGAAGCTGGTCCCCCGCCTCGGCGGCAGCGGGCTCGCGGTCCCCGTCGAGATCATCCCCTTCGGCTGGGAGTACACTCTCGGGAAGCTCAAGAAGCTCTTTGATGGGGTTACTGGATTCGATGCGAAGTTGAGGATGTCGAAGAAGGAGGGGGAGGAGGAAATTGACGTCACCGATAATCTGAACTATATCGTGGATCTTTACTTCGAGAAGGGGATTGAGTTGGATTTGGGGTCGATCAGCGACGACATCCTGAGGATCACCGGTGTAGTTGAGCATGGGATGTTTCTTGGGATGGCGACTGAGGTGATAATTGCGGGGAAGGATGGAATCAAGGTGATGAAGAAGGAGAGGTAACCTTTACTGAATCAAGGAATGAAAAAAAAAGTTTTAATTTTGGCCTAGTTTTTATTGAAGTTGTATTGTTGGCTTCTACCGTTCCCATTTTGTGGTAGAAGGGAGGATAGTGCTTGATATCATCATGGATTCGTCCAGGAATTTTGGCTTTGTGATATACTCTATTATTTATTATGGCCATTTTATTGCTGTCTGGGCTCCATATGGGGATATTCAAGACTTGATGTAATCTTAACTAAAGAATGAAAGAAAGGGCTAGGTTTTATAATCCATTTATTTGAAATGTTTTCCTGTGTGGCATTTTCTCGTTGATGATTCAATACTGTTACTGTATGGACGCAATGTGAGTTTTCTAATGCAGGGATCAATGTTTAAGGTGGCAAAACTCAGAAGGTCTGTAGGTTTTACATTTTATCATAAACATGTTTTATTAATAAAATTTGGTGTTATTAATCTCCCCTTCACCCCTTATAGTTAAAATGACCCAAATGTGTGGATTAACTCCAACCAAAAGCGGAAAAAGTCCAAACTGCCCCGTCGTTCCCATTGCCCTTGTCGACATAAATTTTGATGTCGGCCAAAGGGTGGGGTCGAGCGAGGAGGGATGTTTAAGCACAAGGTTTAACGCACAAGGTTTAACGGAGGGTGGTAGAGGTGAATTTTGGGGGACTTTATTGAAATAGGGTAGATTAAAGGGACTTGCATAGAAAAAGCTCCATATTTTGTTACTGTTTAGTTAGGTTTGATATTCACTTTAACAAGGGTGCTCTTCTTGCTGATGGGCCATAGTATTACTACTTTGTACTTTTGAGGCTATTATAGGATTGTTGCATTTTGGTCAATAGGTTGAAGTTTTCTTTAATTCTGGATTATATTGTGATTTTTGGTCCTTATCTTTTTGTTTAACTTGTTCAAAATGTATGCTCTATTGCAGCCTCCTTGCCCATTCATTAACATGTATGCTGAGGTCAGGACGGATCCAGGGGTTAGAATTGGGTTGGGGAGGGGGCAAAAGAAGGGATCTACTCTAATTAGACTTGATAGATCGTGTTCCTATTTAGAAAAATGTAGTGTTTGGATGTGTTGAGTGGGTGGGAGGCATCAAATCGCTGCTAGACCCCACTGTCTTTGCCACTGCTTGATATGTGAGTTGCATCTTTCCATTCCCTGACCCCATTGAACACCATGCTTAGATAATCACACCCCTCTTTATACATAATTTGCAGTCCATATTCAAGCAAGTGCTAGTCAAAATTAAAGTCTCATTTGTCAAAAGATGCAACTCACATATGGGTGCACATGGGATCTAGGAGTCCATTCCTATTGATCCACATGTGCATGACTCATGTAGGAATATAAGTCTATGGCTCATATTCCGTTTACTCATATATATACGCACACACACACACACACACACAGTTCTAAAAGGCGTCCGTCTAGGCCGCCTAGGCGCTAGGTGGTTGGTGTCCGTCCGATGTCCTCCAATCCCCCCATGCCTGACTATGCATGTTATAGGGTTTTATGAACTTTTTATGCAATTTGTATTAGATTTTTTGAATTTTTTGAACCGCCTACATCTAGACGGCCGACTAGGCAGCCGCCTAGGCGGGTTAGGCGCTAGGCGGTGGTTGCCCGCCCGCCTAGCGCCTAGCGCTTTTCACAACCTTGTATATATATATATATATATATATATATATATATATAGTAAATGAGCTTGACTGAGAACAATGTTTCAAAACATTCTGAAGGAGGTTTACTTTTCATATTAGAATTGACACAACTAATATGCAGAAAAGTTTCTTATTGACTATTTGATAAAATGACAAACTTTGTCTTGTTGATCTGTTCACTTTTGAGCCAGTGGTGTCAGAAATTCTGAATGTTAGGGGTGAGCGTTAGACCGAAATAGTGAAAACCGAATAAACCGAAATTCTAAAAACCCAAAACTGAAACCGAACCAAAATTAGCCATAAATGAAACCGAACTGATTCGGTTTATTCGGTTGGACTATTTTTATTGTTTAATAGGCCGAGCACAAAGTTGAGATTATGGTTAAATTATATTAAAATTTTGCAATTTGTATACTTTTTTTGCAATTTTTATACACTTTTGTTGTATTTAAAAGTTGGGTCCAAAGTTGGACGATTTGTTAAATTACCAAAGTTGGGTTTTAAAAGACATATATATAATTGTTTTTTTTCAAAATATATACATTTTTTATCATAAAATATGCATAAAAATGAGGGTATTTAATAATTATATAAGTCTAATTCGGTTTTCTATTTTGGACCAAAACCGAAATCGAATAAGGAATTTTAGTATTTTAATGACCAAAAGTGAACTAATTTTTCTCTAAATCGAACCGAATCTCTTATTCGGTTCCGTTCTCATTCCAAAACTGAATAATGCACACTTCTAGTTTATATATATGTTATGTATTGTAGTATGTGGTGGTGCTAAAGCAGGACATATACCATCAAGGATGAGCATTCGGTTTATTCGGTTTCAACCGAATCGAATTAGTCAAAATCGAATAAACAGAAATTCTATAAAATAGAAACCGAAACCGATCCGAAATTAGCCATAACCGAACCAGACCAAACCGATATAATCGATGATTCGGTTAGTTCGGTTGGGCTATTTTTATTGTTTAATAGGTTGGGCCCAAAGTTGGGCTTGTGGTTAAATTATATTAAAAAAATACAATTTTATACATACAATTGTTGCATTTGGGCCCAAAGTTGGACTAGTAGTTAACTTACCAAAGTCGGGTTTCAAAAAATAAACATAGAAATATAGAATTATTGTTTTCAAAATATACACATTTTAAATATAAAATATGCATATAATTGAGGGTATTTATATATTGATAAGTCTTGTTCGGTTTTTGGTTTGGGACAGAAACCGAAACCCAAAACTGAAACTGAATATAGAATTTTAGTGTTTTGAAAACCGAACACGAACCAAAAAAATTTCAAACCGAAACGAATTTCTTATTTGGCTCGGTTCTCGGTCCAAAACCGAATAATGCTCACCCCTACCAGCCTTTAATGCTCAATTTGTGCTTTAGCGGGTGCCCTGTCTGCTATAAACACCTGATCTTCATTTGTTCAATTTGGTAGTTGCTTTTAGACATTGTTTTATGGTTTATTAGTTGATTGATTACTTGCAATGGCACACATTAGTTGCTCTCTTAGTTATTTCGTGAAAATTGTTCATTTTCTTTGCACTAATAGGTTAACTTGTTTGTTAATTGTCAATTTGGTAATTGCTTATTATTATTTCCTTTAGAGATGTACTATTCACTTGTTATATATTACTATTATTCTTGCTATAGCTAGTATGATGTCTTTATGATTAATCTTCCTTTTGTTAGTTTATTGTACGTTAAGAATTTCATTATGTGCTCAGTCTAGGATTGGTTACCGATTAATTGGATTGGATTAGGTCGCTAACAAATGTATTTACACGGACTTGGAAATTTTACTTATTACCCACCCGATTAATTTGGTTTAAGTAGCTTTTTGGTCACAGCCAATTCATGGTCAGTTAGTCCAATTAGAAAGCACTGATGAGATTAGGAGAAACTTTGTTGATACTAGAGATAATTTAATTATTTAAGATAGTATGCAAACTGAATTCTTGTGAACCACTTAACTATAATCACTGGAAGACTTGTATCTTATCAGTTTGTCCATAGAAAACCACCAATTTAGTAGAGGCAATAATACTATAGTAGTATAGTGAAGGCTGGCAGGCTGAATAAGAAAACAAGAAGCTTGGCTTCCACAGCTATTCGAAGGTCATGCCTGAGGGTATCTTCATAAAGTTGAAAGGCATAATATGATGATGAAGAATTTCCCTGGTGAATTACATCAAGCAAGAAAGTTATAAGACAAACTTACAGGTAAGATAAACTTTCAGGTATTTACTGCTGAATCATCAATGGGCTTTTGTAGGGTTAGGGTTTTCATATGAGATCAATAACCTAGTAAGTCTAACTCATTCAATTTTAGGTGTGTTACTGATTGTGGTATCTTGAGATTAATAAAAAAGTTTCTTGTCACCATATTTCTTGTGAGCTATCCGAAGTGTAATACCGAATGCTGGTATGAAATATGATATTAAAAAAATTGGGATGCTGTTATAAATATGGAAGAGATTTAATTGAGGGAGTTTTTGTCCATGAAGGCATGAACATGGCAATCAATGTAGTTTCTCCTCCCATACAGGACCTTCTTTCCCTAGGTAGTAACTGAATGTGTGGATTCACACCACACGCAATCTACCCAAGGTTGGCCTTGGTGAGACCAACTTGTGACAAATGCATCTTAATAAGATGTTTCTTGACAAGTTAATAGTTCTATAAAATAAAGTTCTGTAACATAGTTATATGTTAAAGCTTGACGTTGTTTGTACACAGCGACAATTACCACTACTTTTGATTCCACCTTCAAAATCGTCTGCATAATTGGATATTTGGAATAGGTGAAAATCTGGAAAATGAAAAAAAAATATGATAACTTTCTATTTTTGACCAATTGTTATTCTGCAATGTGTATCGTGCGTACTTTTAGCATACTTTTAATTTTGTTTGCTAGATATATAGAAAACTATTAAGTAGTAGGGAAATTCTTCAGCATTATCATCCCATGTCAAAGGCCTAGTATTGCAAAAAGGTAAACAACTAATGAGTATGCCATTCAGTAAAAGATGATGTAATCAACTATTTATTTCGTTCAATTCCAAAATTACTAAGAAACAACACAGGAAATACTTAAAATTGGGCCTAAATGTGTAAAAAAAAATTGTAATTATTAATAATATTTGATTTTTGATACAAAAAATCTATTACATCGATCCGAAACCACCGATACTGCCGATCCCGATAATGTGTGGAAGGGTCGAATACAGATTCTGATACCGATACTACAAACCTTGCCATCAATCAGTTATAGGCATTGACAATGTTGGTCGTTGCCAACCATTTGTTCACATTGCTAATCCCCAACGAGCATTAACATTTATTGGCCACTGAAAATTTTATTTATAGGGTTTCACTGAAAATTGGGCTCCATTTATATATTTTTGGTTCTATTTCAATATCATTTCTGCAATAAGGCTTCTCACTTCATTTTCTTTCTTTTTTATTTCATCTTATGTTCCTCTCTTCTTTATGTTTGTTATTTATGTACTCAGTGAGCTGGTGTTGGTATCATGTTAAGTTCTTAGTGAGTATCATTTTAGTTTTTTAGTAGCATTCATTTTTCATCATCTGTACATCCATGGTTATGCAAGGCTGCTTTCTTGCTCGTTGTTGCCATGGTTAGAAACTTGTGTGGTTTGACACCAGATTGACCACAATTTAGAAAAAAGTTCTTTTTCTGCATCTTTTGTACTCCATACCTGACCCACGTTAGAAGAAGGCTTTAATGATGAGTACCTAGTATTTTCTATTCAATAGCTAATTGATTTACGTTCAATTTAGTTCGTTTATTCTGTGTATCTTTTTTTTATTCCTAGGCTCGTTAGCTAACAGCCTAACACATGGTGTTATATATGAATGATGATGCCCTTTCTTTTTAATTCGTCTGTCGAGCTTACTGGTATGAGAATAGAAATTCAGTAATCCTTTTACTAAGTGATTTAGGCTATATATTCAAATATGTTTGTATATATTAGTGCCTCACTTCAGTGAGGCCCTTGCTTTGTCTGATGTTTCTTTCCTAGACAATGAGATTGTGTTGCCTTTGTTAAAACTCTTTGATTTCCGCACACTGTGTTTGCAGTGTAAGTGCAAAAGAAGCATGTCAAATAATTACCACGTTATTGTCATAACTTGTTATATTTGACAATTTGACATGTATTAAATAGTGAATTAAGGCATGAGGAGTAACTACCAAATCACACCTACAATTACAGTGTAGACATATAAAATTATGCACACAGTTGTTTGCCAATCTCTTGGAGGTCCTTGACGCGGGATTGGCGTGTGTGGAGGAATTGGTCCAACTTGGGGGGAATGGTTCCAGCTATGTTGCACGCATATGGTACAGGCACAAGATACGAATAAGGATATGATACATGCACAGGATACAGACATTTTCAATTATGTAGTGTAATCACCTATGCTGCACGGATATGGATACAAAGTACAAACACGATACGGATAAGGGCACCATTTCTCCGTGTCCGTGCAACATTGGGTACAGTTTGTTCAGTTGCTGCTGGAGTGGGGAAGGTGGCACATGTGCTGAGGAATTTACATACACTGGGAACTTGATCATTCAGAAATGAGGAACTGATCAGTTTGGCCTTGATACCAATTCTAATGCTTGCAAATTTTGAGCATGCCTTTAACCCCCAAAAAGTTGGGATAAAGGCTTTGTTATTGTTTTAAAATCACCTTAACATGTAATGCTGCGCCTTTATGGGATGACATAATTTTAATTGGCAATTATAGCACATATTAATATGGAACAGGGCAAGTTTCTTTTCTTCTTGTTTACAGAATATGTAATTCTTCTTGTTTGATTTTGTAATGCCTGGGATGATATCATTTTCCCCTTCATAATTTTAATAATGAAGGTTGTTTTCTTTGGTAGCGTTACTGTTCTTTCATCACAAGTTAGTGTTAATGATATATTTGGGGAAATGAGTACCTGTTCATTGTGTGTGAAAAGTCAGATAATGGTTGATGGTGAAAGACATATTTTCATTATTAATGATTTGAAAAGTTAAAATTTAACTAACAAATAGTGTTAATCTGTGCGTAACTATGGTTTGCTAACAAATAGTGATTCTTTGGTATATAGATTAAGAACATGTTTGTGTAAAGCAAGGTTAGCGTCTGTCTGGTTGCTTAAGCTTATGATTTTTGGGAGACACATGGACAGGTGCCTTATTTTCATGGCTTACACAATTAAATATGCATCTTTGTAAATTAAATCCAGATATAAGGACATAATTAAGAAAATGTATCTTTGCAAATTGTATATATTTAGTATTTACATCAATATCGGTATTTGGTTGAGTTTATGTTTGTATACAAACTTTTAAAAGTGAATTAGTGGCAAAAATTAATTGATATATTATGGTATTCTAGATAGGGGAGCATTGTCTCGTCTTATGCATTTGTGGATAGATATGCAAGCAGTCAGGTTTGTATGTGTCCACTCCAGACAGCTGGAAATATTTGTTTTGTTGACACAGATGGATTTTCATTACCTAATAATGTCTTAATATTAGTGATTACGTTATAGATGTGATTAATATACTGATGTACCAGCACTTTCTTTATCCATACTGATTTTGAAGTTCTCTCTTATTCCTATCTTTCATGACGAAGGATTATTTCCTATGGCTAAAATGTTTCTGTGGTGACACAAGGGTGTGTACCATGTGGTTTGTTATTTGCATATTTATTATTTTGTTAACCATATTGATTCAAATGATTGTTAGTTATCATATATAAAAGCCCACATTTGGGAAAGTTAATTATCACCTATTCATGGAAAACATCAACTACAGATGATATGGCACAAATAAGCAATGCTATCTACACCATTTGAAGTTTCTACTCAACTGAGAAACTTACATTTCTTATACAATAATCCTGAAAGTTTAACCATTATGTGTATTCTCTAGTATGCAAGGTATCATTGCTTGAAGGATAAGTAATCAGCTTGATGTAAAAATATTTTAAGTTGTTTGGTAACAAAACATTTCGTTCAAAAACAGTGCTTGATTGCTTTTGTTGTAAAGTTATTTTGCTTCTTAATTTTTGGTGCATTATAGTGCTTTCATGGGATACAGAGTTAAGATCAAATGCCTCATTTGGGGTGATTGTTCTGTGATATTTGTTTTTTTGATGCAACACAGCGCTCCCCTCTTTTTTCCCCTTCACAATGAAACATTACTGTATGCCATCCCTTTGCCCAAGACTTCATCTCCATATTCCAGATAAAGCTAGCAACTATCCTGTTTTCCTGTAAGAACTAGCTACTAAGTGGCAATTTGCAGATGTCCCATTTTCCACACTAAATCATCGGCAATAGCCTGCTTAAATACTAATAGTTGCATATAGCTTTACTTGAGTTATACTAAACCAAAACACACTAGATGATTTTGAAAATTATTGCTCAGTTATGTCATTTTTTATTTTCAAAATTTTGGGATATCCGCTTCTAGAAGCTGGGACGATTTTGTCACTGCACAGTTTTGATTAGGATATTATGGTGTGCCCATATCTGATGATGCTTGAGAGTGCGTCAACTTATTTTCAGATGTTAGTATCTTTCTAGCCATCTAGCCTCCTTATTGACCGATGGTATCTCTTTATATTCATATAACTAGCAGGTGTTCTTAAAACTTCTAAACACCATTTGATTTTGCATGATTTATCGGTTCTTCTATTAACTACATGGAAAACTTGTAGCTTGTTTGGACTATAAGGCCAGGAGGAAGGATCTCAGAGAATTCTGACTTTGGACCAACAGGAAAACATCCAGCCCAAATAAAGTCGAGAAGAAATTTTGACCTCAAGTATTAGCTTCAAGAATTCAGGTAATCTTATAGTGAATTTAAGCTTCAATTTCGTTAATCAACATTTTCTGACTCCAGAAGGAAATTTTGATTCCCCAACATGTCCATTGACTCCTCGTCTTAGTTTTAAGGTAACTATGACTATGATATGGGAAGTATAGACTCCCTCGGTTGCAATAGTAGTGCACATATGCAATCTGCATCAGTCGGTAACTGTTGCCATCAACATTCTCCGACTCCAGAAGGAAATTCTTTGATTCCCCAACATGTCCATCGATTCCTAGTCTTAGTTTTAAGGTAACGATGGCTATGATATGGGAAGTATTGACTCCCTGGGTTGCAATAATAGTGCATATGCAATCTGTCAGTCCGTAACTGTTGCCATTACAAAGTTTGTTAGTTTCCACTATGGTACCATTATAATCAGCAATTGTAGTAGAGAGATTGTGCCATCCTTTTGCTTTTCTCTTGCATTTTAATGTCCTGGAGCCCTTTCAAGCACAAGATAAAGATTTTATCCATGCTCAAGTGAGTAGAGATTAGAGACCCAACTTGTCATGCTTTCACATCAAAAAACTTATGCCCTTCTATGAATTGTTCCCACCGAACGACATAGAGTTACTATTTTCTTATGCATTGCATTATTGTTTTGTAAAAAGTGATCGTCAAATTTATAGATCTTAGGGATGTTGGTATGCAATTTTTTTTTATTCTCGGACAAATTTAAGGTGGAAACACCTATTTGGTTTATGTTATAAAAATCTATTCCTGGGAATTGCGAAAATCCAGGTAAACAATTTGCCTACAAAATATGGGGATTTTAGAATATGTGATTTTTTTGTCTTGGTAAAAAAAGTTTTTTTCTTTCAGTTTTTCAGTTTTTTTTTCCAATTTTTTTCTTGTCTTTTTTTCATTTTTTTAGATTTTATTTTTATTTTTTGCGAATGTTTTTTTTTTCAGTTTGTGAGGAATGACTTGTATATTTGGTATTTTTTTTTCAGTTTTTCATCTTTTTCATTTTAAAAGAATTTTGTTGGTTTTCTTTCAGTTAATTTTTTAATTTTTTTGTCTTTTATCATTTTTAGTAAAAAAAATCTTCCATTTTTTTATCTTTTTTTATTTTTTGATAATGTTTTATTTTTTTCATTTTTTAAGAATTTATTTTATATTTGTTGGGGTTTCAATTTTTAATCCTTTTATCCTTTTTCCAGTTTATTTTATCCTTTTTTAATTTTTTTCCTAGGAATATTTATATATTCACCAAACTTGGGTATATAATTTTTCAGAAAAGTTAATTTCAGAAATTTTGATTTCAAGAAATATAAAATTTTCGGCTATATAATATTCCGCGTATAATAATCCCGTATAGTTCACAAGTCTAGTTCATAAGCCAGAATTTAACCCGATTCATCTTGGTACTTGACTAATGATGTGATGATGTGCTGCTATTCTTATCATTATTTTAACCCACTAAAGTGTCTGGGGGCACTGGAAATGAATGAAGAGAAATTGTGGGTCTTCACAATTTTACTTGTGTGCAAAATTGTGGGTCTGCACAATGGTTGCTATGTAGAAGAATAAGAAATGTTGATGACGAGTAGACTAAGGCTTCTGTGCAATTTGAGTGATAGACCATGAGTTAGGGGCGAAGCTAGAAGTAAGTGAATGGGAAATAACTCAATTGGTTTGATACCCAAATCTTGGGATAGTTGATCAAACGTAAGTTACCATTTTTGGTGAGACTGTGGGGGGATATCATCTTCCAAAAAGGAAAAAGACACCTGCATGTAGAGGGAGGGGCAAGGTTGTTCAACCACACAATCATAAACACATGAGATCTTGCTATGGTATGGGCCATAAAAAGCCTCCCTCCGCTCACAAATGAAAATGTTTGTTTTGTTGACACAGATGGATTTTTAGTACCTATTAATGTCTTAATATTAGTGATTATGTTATAGATGTGACTAATATACTGATGAACCAGTTTCTCTTATTCATATCTTTCATGACGAAGGATTCTTTCATTTGGCTAAAATGTTTTTTTGGTGACACAAGGGTGTACCATGTGGTTTGTTATTTGCATATTTATTATTATGTTAACCATATTGATTCAAATGATTGTTAATTATCTTATATAAAACCCGCATTTGAGAAAGTTAATTATCACCTATTCATGGAAGACATCAAACTAAAGATGATATGGCACAAATAAGCAATGCTATCTACACCTTTTGAAGATTGTACTCAACTGAGAAACTTACATTTCTTACACAATAATCCTGAAAGTTTTAACCGTTATGTGTATTCTCTAGTATGGTATCATTGCTTGAAAGAGAAGTACTCAGCTTGATGTAAAAATATGTTTAAGTTGCTTGGTAACAAAACATATTCTTTCAAAAACAGTGCGTAATTGCTTTTCTTGTAAAGTTATATTGCACCTTAATTTTTGGTGCATTACAGTGCTTTGACGTGATACAATAGTTGAGATCAAATGCCTCATTTGGGGGTGATTGTTCTGTGATATTTGTTTTTTTGACGCAACACAGTGCTCCACACTTTTTTCCCCTTCACAACCGAAACATTACTGTATGCCATCCCTTTCCATTGGATGCCCAAGACTTCTTCTCCCTATTCCTGGTAAAGCTAGCAATTAAGTGATGTTCTTGTCCGCTTTCCTGTAAGAACTAGCTACTTAGTGGCAATTTGCAGGTGTCTAATTTTCCGCACTAAATTATCAGCAGTAGCCTGCTCAAATAGTTGCATATAGCTTGAGTTCTACTAAACCAAAACACACGAGATGATTTTGAAAAATATTGCTCAGTTTTATGTCATTTTTTTACATTTTTGGGGTATCAGCTTCTAGAAGCTGGAACGATTTTGTCACAGCACAGTTTTGATTAGGATATTTTGGTGTACCCATATCTGATGATGCTTGAGTGTGCCTGCTTATTTTCAGATACACCTTTCTAACCTCCTCCTTGATGACCCCTGGTATCTATTTATATTCATATAACTAGCAGGCGTTCTTAAAACTTCTTGTAAACACCATTTGATTTTGCATGATTTGTTGCTTCTTCTATTAACTACATGGAAAACTTGTAGTTGGAGTTGTGGACTATAAGGCCAGGAGGGAGGATCTCAGAGAATTCTGACTTTGGACCAACAGGAAAACATCCAGCCCAAATAAAGTCGCAAAGAAATTCTAACCTCAAGTATTAGCTTCAAGAATTCAGGTAATCTTATAGTGAATTTAAGCTTCAATTTCGTTTATCAACATTTACCGACTCCAGAAGGAAATTCTTTGATTCCCAACATGTCCATTGATTCCTAGTCTTAGTTTTAAGGTAACAATGACTGATATGGGAAGTATTGACTCCCTGGAATGCAATAATAGTGAATATATGCAATCTGCATCTGTCCGTAACTGTTGCCATCAACATTCTCCGACTCCAGAAGGAAATTCTTTGATTCCCCAACATGTCCATCGATTCCTAGTCTTATTTTGTAAGGTAACAATGGCTATGATATGGGAAGTATCGACTCTTTGGGTTGTAATTATGTTCTAAAAGACGACCGTCTAGGCGGCACCTACGCGCTAGGCGGCTGGTGTCCGCCCGATGTCCGCCTAGTCCTCCCGACGTCCGACTATGCATGTTATTGGATTTTATGGACTTTTTATGCAATTTTTATTAGAAATTTTTTTGAATTTTTTTTATATTTTTTGAACCGCCTACATCTAGGAAAAAATAATTTTTTTTTATATTTTTTGAATTTTATATGATATGGGAAGTATCGACTTTTTATGTCTATATAAATCACTTCTTTATATACTTATAGATTTATATTTAAATTCAAAAAATAGATTTATACAATTTTTTATAAGTTATTAAAAAATAAATAAACAATATTCAACTTATAAATATTTAGATTTTAATTTATACTTAAAGTTATATAAATATTGATATAAAAAATTTAAATAAATTTTCTAACAAATAAATTTGTAAATTTTAAATTATAACATATAACTTATAAATTTTAAATTATACTTAACATAACTTATAAATTTTAAATAAATTTATACTTAGAGTTATATACTTAAAGTTATATTAAAAAAATTCTAACAAATAACTTATAAATTTCAAATAAATTTATATATTTAAAGTTATATAAAAAAAAATCTAACAAATAACTTAGAAATTTTAAATTATACAAAAATAACTTAGTAACAAAAAATCTATAAATTTTAATTTGAATTTATTAACATATAACTTATAAGTTATTTATATATATTTAAAAAAACCGATTTCAACTTATAAGTTATATCATATAGATTATATATCATATAGATTATATTTTATTTTATTTGAATTTTTGACATAACACATGAAATTCGACCTAACGTTCCGCCTAAACCGATTTCATCTTGGTAATTAACCAATGATGTGATGATGTGCTTCTACTCTTTATCATTATTTTAACCCACTAAAGTGTTTGGGGGCACTGGAAATGAATGATGAAAACACAGTTTTACTTGTGTGCAAAATTGTGGGTCTGCACAATGGGTTGATAAAGAAAATTATATGTTGGTGACAAAGTAGACTAAGGCTTCTGTGCAACATGAGTGATAGACCATAAGTTAAGCTAGTGAATGGGAAAGGACTCAAGTAGTTTGATACAACAATCTGGGGATAGTTGATCAAACATAAGTTACTATTTTTGGTGAGACCGTGTGGTGACATCATCTTCCAAAGTAGAAAAAGATGCATGGATGTAATGTAGAGGGGCAAGGTTTGTTCAACCACACAATCATAAACACATGAGATGTTATGGTATGGGCCATAAAAAAAGCATCCGCCCACTAACAAATAAATGACCAATGTTGTTTTGGGGTTAGCTTGAGGTTTACATCAACTCCTCTTTATTTGTGGAACCCGCCAACCAAATCCATCATCATTAATATTCACCGGGTGGGGTCATTCACCAAATCTGTATCAACCTAACTAACTAATTAACTAATAATTTAATGTAGATAAATATTATTATTAGTATAAATTTCATACTAAAGTATTAGTTGAATATATAGTTGACTGCAGTCGGCATTATTTGTTTATTGTTTATTTAATGAATCTATCCTTCTCAAAAAGATCCATCCATGCCTGATTTTTGATCAACTCTCTTGATCTTTAACTTCCACTAGGCAAAGGAATCAGCATCCGTCCATGTTATCATACAAGAATGCAATGCTACACATTCACCAACGGTCCTCATCGAATCGGAAAAGAAAGAAAAACTGATGCTGTCTGTCACCTTACTAGAAGGAAGGAAAAAACAAACAATAACGGTAAAGTCATCCAGCCCAATAAAGTTGTACATCGATGCATTTGTACCAGCTCTTTTGGCACTGCTTTTACATGGTTGCAACTTGCACCTTGCACGAGAATTTAGTTTTAAGCAAGAAATATTACACGCTAGAATATATCTGTATACAAATTCCAGCCACCAAATTTGGCGCAACGCTTGATGGTGTATAATGGGCAGGATGGCCCAGGCCCGGTCAACAAGTGTCTGGGCCGGCCCGGACCCGGTCAACGGATCTGTCCGGCTCGGTCCAACACTTTCGTGGGTCCGGACTGGATCCAGATTTTCGGCCCGCAAGTCCGGCCCGACACGGTCCGACTTGCTTTCGGGTGCGGGCCGGATAAACCCGCAAAATCCGGTCAAACCGGCTCGGACCAGTCAGGTCACCGACCCGGTCCAGGTCCGGTCTGATCCGGATTTTTTTTTTATATCCAATATATCCGTTGGGGGGTGTTTTGACCAAAATATTTTCGTTTTGGTGGTTATTTTTTGACCGTTTTAGGAATATTTTGGTCATACCCTTATAACAACTATATTTTAGGAATATTGGAGATCATTTTGTATCCAAAAAAAATCTACAAATAGATCATAATTCATGAAAATTAACAACAAATGTTCTTTTCTCCTCTCTTACAAAATTTTAAAACAATATAGTGTAAAGAGGCTATTTAATATCATGGAAAATGATCAACCACCATAGCAACTGCAAGATCGACAACCTCAAGCCACATCGCAAGACTCAAATGGGACCATAACTGTGGTACAAGAAAGCTACGTAGGCATCTGAAAATGTGTATCGATATCTAGTTATCTTGTATTTTTTTCTTATGAAAATGTACCATTTTAAATATATTTTATTATTGTTAGATAAGTCATGCAACCTATGTTTGAGTTTCAGCTTTCAGTCTCTTTACAAACTTTATTCGTAGTATTACAAATAAATTTTGAAGAGAGATTGAAAAGCTGAAACACAAATATATGTCGTATGTTTATGTAACAAAAATAATATATATTAAAAAATTATTTTATTTATAATATTATTATCTATTAGTAATATTAATATGAGTCATTAATAAAATTTTGTCTCAATTATATGTTTGTTTATTTATATTAGGATAAGGGTTGTTTACATTTAATGTTTTTGGTTATGAAAATATCTCATTAATTAAATCAAATCTTTATTCTACTGTCTCATTAATTAAATCAAATTCTATCATCTATTTATTAAATATAACTTATATATAAAAATCTTAACCAAAAAAAAAACATATAAAAAATAAAAATCTTAAACAAATGTCTTATATATTAGGGTTATTTACACTAACTACCCCTATGTTTTGGACTTATTACATGGGGTACCCCTACTTTTAAACTAATTACACTGATCACCCCTCCTTTTAGAAAAAAAAATTAAAAATATGGGTAGCTAGTGTTATAACTTTTTATTTTTATCTTAAAGTAGGGGTACCCGGTGTAATAAACATAAAACATAGGGGTGGTCAGAGTAATTAGTTTAAAAATAGGGCTATCCCGTATAATAAGTCCAAAACTTAGGGTAGTTAATGTAAATAATCCTATATATTAACATATGTATATAATCTAAAATTTTATATTCTTAATTTAAATTTATTAACTTATATATATATATAATTCAAAAACAAAAAAAAACCTCGGGCTGGCCCGGCCCAACCGTGACCCGGACCCATACATGTTTGGTCCGGTCCAACCCTGATCGGGTCATTGGTCCCGGCTGGGTCTAATTTTTTTTCTTCTGGACCGACCCAGCCCACTTCATCTCCCGGGTTAAAGCCTGGCCCGGCCCGAACCCGGTCAGCACGGACCCGGGTCGGGTCAGACTGGCCCAATAAACACCTTGAGCAACGCTTGGACTAGTTTGAATTATTAATTGAAACGTTAATATATATATATATATATATATATATATATATATATATATATATATATATATAAACGGAATATGAGCCATAGTGCTCATATTCTATATTAGTCATGCACATGTGGACCAATAGGAGTGTACTAGTCTACATTGGTGCACATGGAATGTAGGAATCTATTCCTATTGGTCCACATGTGCATGGCTCATATATATATATAGGGTAAACGGGATATAAGCCATAGTGTTCATTTTTCTACATGAGCCATGTGCATGTGGACCAATAGAAATATAGTATAATAGTGCACATGTGTAATATCCCGCCTCTAGCGGTTCACTAATGGAACACTTGTTACTTTGACTCGGTTGATAATCGAGTCTCGGAAAAACTTTACCGCCAAATCAATCACGGACGAAATACAATGAACTCTTCAAACTGATGGAACGACTTCTATTGAAATGAGTCCAAGAGTTTTCGTTGGTTGTTTTGCTGCTTGTTTTTTTGTTGCTTTGTGTTTTGTCTTGCTTTTGATGACTTGGTTTTCATGATTCGCTTTTCTCGCTTGCGCATTCATTTCGAATCGTAAGAGAAAGAGATCGAATGATACTAACCAAGTGTTGTTGTAATTTTAGGACGCATAGCCAAGGAGTGATCATTGCGTAAGGCTTTTTCATCCTCTCGTTGATTCAATCAATGAGTGGCTTCGGTCCTTCGATGAATCCTTTGGTCTGCACGCCTTAATAAATCTCTAGTTCACTCAGTTGCATGCTCATTAGTTCTATGTTAACTCACTAACAAGATATGCTAAAAGAAATAAACTGCATACAAATATATTTATAGAGTTACTGCTTTACTTCAATTAATGTTATATCCCTTACTCACCTGATGTGCCACTAGATCGTGTATTGAAACCTATTATGGTTAGCCATGTGTTCCGTGTGAAAGAAAGAAGAAAAATGTGGAACTTGTGCTTGTTGTTCAGAATTGTGCATATATTATCTTTATTTGATAGAAGTTGCATGTCATGCATTGGTCTTGGACAACTTGTGCACAAGGTAATAGTCTCTCGAACGATTCTTGGGGTACTGAAAATCGGTCGATCCGGAAGAGATTATGAGAGCACCATGATGTTCCGGTCCTACGGGATCTAGGGGATGTTGTTGTCCATCGGTGGGACAACTCATGGACCATCATGTAGTTAGGTCGCATGCTAGATTCTTTTTCTTGCACACTTGACACTTTTAGGCCAACACAGATTCACAAGTTTATTCATGTATGCAAATTATTGCTAACTTGTGTGTCTGCTGCAGGATAACCACTCGACCGTGGGTAAGCTTTATTATAATGTGTCTGACTCTATTGTTTATATTTTTTTGCATGAATTGTTAAAAAGAAACTAGACAACTAGAAAGATCACATAATAGTAATGCTAGCTTCACATGTTTACTTAGTGTGGATTGCTAGGTGGGTTTGGCCACGGTCGCTCACCAGTACATGTTGTAGTACTGACCCACGTTTGTGGATAAATCTTCATGTTCTGGTAGCGAGAGTTTGGCAATCATTTTGAAACTTTTGGAGCGCATCCCTCCAAGCGGAACCGTGCTCGTGCTGCTTCCCAAAGCTTTCCTCTCTAGTATGCAAGCTCTTCTTCTGCTAGGTGTTTTGTTTATGGTACTAGTAAAGGATATGATGTATGAGCGTTGTGGCTAGTTTTGGATTTTTTAAGTATTGTAGCCATCTATGACAATATCTTGTAATTGGCCAAGGAAGTACTTTGTAATCAAATTTCAAGTATTCAATAAAGAAAGTATTTTGTGTCCCTATCAAATGTGTTCAAACTTTGGTTCTCTGTATTTTATATTTCGTGCTTGTATATATGTATATTTTTGTCTAACTTGTGTCTTGTGCATGTACTATGTCTTGTGAAAGCGCAACTTAGGCTTGTACGACATCACGTCCAAGCGAGAACGATCGGTTTTGTAAGGACCAAGAGAGGGCGATCGGCCCTTACGGGATCGGGACGTGACAACATGGGATGTGTAAGTCTATTCCTATTGTTCCACATGTGCATGACTCATGTAAAAAAATAAGCACTATGTGCATAACGCACGCGGGGGGGGGGGGGGGGGGGGGGAGGGGGCAACAGCTGTAGCGGCAACAACAAACAGCAATGGCAGCAGCAACAGCCCTCGCGCGTGCGCCTCCGCCTCCTCCCCCTTCTCTCGCCGCTTCCTCCTCCTCCTCCGCCTCCGGCAGTTGGGGTTGGGGTTAAGGTTAGGGTTTTGGGGTTTAAAAATTTGAAGAGAGAGTATAAATTTAGAATGAATAATTTATTGAAGGTTTGGGGAGGAGGGGGGGCTGTCCTGAGTAAATGTTGGGATGTCCTAAGTAAAAGTTACAAAAATCTGGATTATTTTGAAGTAATAGGCTGTCCTAAGTAACTATTGTATTGCCTTTAGAATCTGCCTTTCATAATATCACATTTCAACAACTCCTTATCAAATTTGTTATTTCACACTTTGGGAGTCACTAATTTTCACATGGCCAGAATGACCCTTCTTGTTCGATATGTGATGTCTACCATAAGATATATATATAAGATACAATGAGACTTGAAAACAGTTCAAAATCAAACCGTCTAAGTCATTTATAAATACTCAATTAATTATTTTAAAAATTATTTAATTATTTAACTATCTAATATAATTTATTTATAACTAAAAAATTCTAATACAAGTGATTAAGGTGAGAGTTATTTTTTTGGCTGTCTGGGTTCAATTTATAGGTACGACAATAATAAATATATTTTTAATTTTTTCCAACAATTTATTTACGTATATGCACGTTACTAATCTACTATAAGATACAATTATTATTATTATTATTATTAATTTTTTTTATTTGTTGTTGTAGTAGTAGTAATAGTTGTTAAAATTGACATTCTTTCGTAAAAAAAAAAAAGAAAAAAGAAAATTACAACCGTGACTCTTATATTTTGAAAACAAAATATTATGATGACCACAATTGTGTTGTTTGTGGATGTTTATAAACATTATTTTTCAAGAATTGAAAGTAAAATTTTTCTCTCTTACTCTTTTCAAGAAAATAGAGAGAATCCAAATCCTCACGACTAAGAACAATTTTGTTGGATTATTACTTAAATTGATAGAATTTTTTTTTTTTAAAATACATGTTGTATAAAAAAAACAGCAATGGCAGCAGCAACAGCCCTCGCGCGTGCGCCTCCGCCTCCTCCCCCTTCTCTCGCCGCTTCCTCCTCCTCCTCCGCCTCCGGCAGTTGGGGTTGGGGTTAAGGTTAGGGTTTGGGAGTTTAAAAATTTGAAGAGAGAGTATAAATTTAGAATGAATAATTTTGTGAAGGTTTGGGGAGGAGGGGGGGGGGGGGGGGGGGGGGGGGGCTGTCCTGAGTAAATGTTGGGATGTCCTAAGTAAAAGTTACAAAAATCTGGATTATTTTGAAGTAATAGACTGTCCTAAGTAACTATTGTATTGCCTTTAGAATCTGCCTTTCATAATATCACCTTTCAACAACTCCTTATCAAATTTGTTATTTCACACTTTGGGAGTCACTAATTTTCACATGGCCAGAATGACCCTTCTTGTTCGATATGTGATGTCTACCATAAGATATATATATATATATATAAGATACAATGAGACTTGAAAACAGTTCAAAATCAAACCGTCTAAGTCATTTATAAATACTCAATTAATTATTTTAAAAATTATTTAATTATTTAACTATCTAATATAATTTATTTATAACTAAAAAATTCTAATACAAGTGATTAAGGTGAGAGTTATTTTTTTGGCTGTCTGGGTTCAATTTATAGGTACGACAATAATAAATATATTTTTAATTTTTTCCAACAATTTATTTACGTATATGCACGTTACTAATCTACTATAAGATACAATTATTATTATTATTATTATTAATTTTTTTTATTTGTTGTTGTAGTAGTAGTAATAGTTGTTAAAATTGACATTCTTTCGTAAAAAAAAAGAGAAAAAAGAAAATTACAGTCGTGACTCTTATATTTTGAAAACAAAATATTATGATGACCACAATTGTGTTGTTTGTGGATGTTTATAAACATTATTTTTCAAGAATTGAAAGTAAAATTTTTCTCTCTTACTCTTTTCAAGAAAATAGAGAGAATCCAAATCCTCACGACTAAGAACAATTTTGTTGGATTATTACTTAAATTGATAGAATTTTTTTTTTTTTTTAAATACATGTTGTATAAAAAAAAATCATCAAGAATTTATTGACCAAGTGAAAAAAAAAAATAGTGGGATAGAATAAACGGATATATTTATCTATTATTGATCAAATTATATTTTTTCGATGCACCATTATCATAGGTAACACACCTAGCCCACTTGGTTAAGCAAATAAAAGAAGTGGAAAATACTTGAGAACATATAAATATAAATCACATGAATTTTTATTTGGAAGCTAAATGGATTAAGAGATAAAAAGAGAAAAAAAAACGGGTTGTTCCTAAACATGGAATATCATCATCCATTAGGCTTCAAACAGTGTTCCCTTGTTTAAATAACACAGCCCACACACCATCTTTTGCTTCTCTCTCTCTCTCCCCTCTTTTTGGAGAAGATATCCAAAGTCCACTTAGTAAGTCGTCTTCTTCTTCTTCTTCTTCTTCTTATGTTCTTCATTACTTTCTCCATTATAAAGTTTTGGAGCTTTGATGGACCAAAGTGCAAAAAGCTGAAACCTTTATTGATATTCCATCCATTTTGGCAAATTTCTCTGTTAGGTTATCCACCTCGTTTTTGGTACTTCTTCTTTTCTCAACTCCTCCCTTCTTTTGGGGAAAAGTTGCAGTTTTTATCATTGGGTCTTTCTCACAGTGCTTCTTAATTTTCTTGCTATTAATAGTTAAGGTTTGATTGGCTTCAGTTCAACCGTGTATTTTTTTTCTTTTGGAAAAACTTGGAATATTTTTTCTATGATGTCATGTCTATGTAAATTAGTTTCTTTTGAGCTTAGTTCTTGCATGATCTTATATTTCAATGTTTGGTAGCTAATTTTAGTTTTTGTTGCACATGGATACTTAAAAATTTCTCCTTTTTGATGGCTAATTTTGGTCCTCTTTATTTTATTTTTTTACTGTTTGAGCACTTGTTTGTAAAGGTTGCTTATATTGTTAGCTCTTCATTATTTTTTCTTAGGCTAATTCTCTTTTGAGTTCCTTCAACTTACACCACGTAATGTTTTTTATTAGCACTTTGGTATCTTCGAATATGATACCTACCTATAACACGGATACAAAATATGCAAAAGGCTAAATTACAACTTGACACCCTCAACTATTCGAGTTTTTCTGATCGATACCTTCAACTTTTATAGGCATTAACTTAATACATTTTTTCTATTTTTGCAAATGACAAAATTACCCTGAAGCTGATCATCTGGTTGTTCATTGTAAAGATCTCGCTTTTCCGCATTGTAATGTATTAAAAGATGTAAATTAAGCTGAAAACTTACGGGTTGGTAATCTCTTCTCTATTCTCCTAGAAGGGATGAGAGACCATTTTGTGGTGCTCGTCGAACGTTTGGTCACGGAGTCGACGCTCGAAGCTGCCATCGAGAGCCTGGAGCAGGACAATGTTGCCGCATCCTCTTTGGACCCGAATGCTGATTTCATTCCTCGGAAGCATTCCGGAAAATTGGTGGAGTGCCGAATTTGCCAAGATGAGGATGACGATTCTAACATGGAGATCCCCTGTTATTGTTGTGGTAGCTTGAAGGTATCTTCCCCATTTATTCCTAGTTTCTGCTACTTATTTGATGAGCACTATAATTGGAATGGACGGGCACTTGTCTATCACTTATAATTGCTCTATGAATGCCCTTTTTTCCGAGAAATTGCTAGGCAAGTGGAGACCAAGAAAACCAATGTGGCACGGACATGGATATGACACGATAAAAACAGGGAGACACGAATACAAAATTGATTTCGGGTGTACCCTACTGTATTTTCTTGTTGAAAATGATCTCATTTCTTTCTTAGTCTAATGTGCCAAGGGATGTTCGTAGCAATAAACACTATAGGCCTCTTAACACTTTCTCCAGTTCTCCCAAGAATAAGGCCTTTCTTGGTTGTGTCGTTTCTTATAATTCATTTCAAGAACTACTTCATAGGCCACAATCTGCAAAATTTGTCTATTGAATATTATCTCTTTCCACTTCTTACAGTATGCTCACCGAATATGTGTTCAAAGATGGTGCAATGAGAAGGGTGACACCATGTGCGAGATTTGCCTACAGGTAATGAATGCTTCATTCTTGAACTAATCTAATATATCCAAGGGCGACGATAGTGCTACAGACTAGGGTTTTACTGATACAAGTCCTGTCCTTGTTGATTCTAGCAATTCAAACCAGGCTATACTTCTCCACCCAAGTTGTTGCGTTATGGAAGAATCCCTTTGAGCTTCAGGTATCCTTAGGTCTTCCAAATATGGTTACCAATAACATCAGCACTATATTGCGGTTTCATATATTTTTATAACTCTTAGGGGGGACTGGGAGGTCTCTCGACGTGATATCTACAATGAGCAATTCATAACAATGGTTCAAAGCAATAGAGATCTTGTGGGAACATCGGGCTATGGTGATACTAGAAGCATCTTGTATTGCCGCTTAGTAGCTGCAAGTGTGAGTTCAACTAAATTCTTGAAAAATATGAGATGGAGATCACATATATATAGCTAGGAACTAACGTGTTGCTGTTGTTTTTGTTTGTTCGATTGTCTCAGTTTATGATTCTTCTGATTCTTTGTCATGCTCTTCCTACCATAACCAGTGGATCCGAGCAGTACTCATTGGTACTATTTATGGTAAGACCCTGAGATCAAATTTCCCCACACAAATTGGTAAGGAGAAAGAAACATAATGATTCACTCTCATTCATATGCTCTTCAATTGTAGCTATTTCTGTTGAGGACTGCTGGAATTGTTATACCTATATATGTAATGCTGAGAGCAGTGTCCACATTTCTTCTCCTATGCTTTCGACAGGTACTCTGATCAGAATTAGAGACGAGAATTGTTACAGTAATTGAAATATGACCAAGAAATCAAGTGATGTGCACTTGGTCATTTCTAACTGTTTTTGCTGTGTTGTGTTAATATAGGACGCCCACGAGTTATCTATACCAACATCTGAAGGAGAAAATGCATACTTGCAGCCATAGCAAGAGAATGCAGAAAAGACTATTAACAACAAAGTTTGATGCTAAACCTGCAATTGAAATTTCAAAATCCTTGACAGGTGAGGAAAATTATTACCCAAAAGGCCAGGAGAGGAAGATGGGAATAGAATTGAGCGACAAGTTCTATGAGCCAAGATATGAGCCAAGATGTGTGTGTGTATATATATATATATAAATAGTGTTGTCAATCACCTCTAGTTCAAGTGGCTAAGATGTGAGACATCCTCCCTAATGGTTGTGGGATCGAGTCATGGTAGAAGCAATTAATTTTCAGTGGAAAATTAATCGGTGCAACAATGCGGTATGGGCCAGGCAGGCCGTGTGCAGGAGCGGACCTTTTGCCGGGTTGTATTGCCAAGTTTGTATTTGATCCGGTTGAACAAGGTCAAATATATATGAAAACGAAGTGTATGGTTCACATCATCTCTGGCGAAGCAAAAAATGTAGAGACCAGTACATCATATTTTTCGTCTGTGATTTAAATTGAATTGCCAAGTTTCTATGTGCAGGGGGACGGAGCTTCGGCGGGGCTCCGGGAACGGATCTTTTGATCCACTACCATATATATATATATGAAGTTTTTTTTTTTTTTTTTTTTCCTGTGTGACAGTGAGACTGCATCCTGAAGATGCAAGCAATAATTAAGCTATCACACTATCAAACAAAACTTACATAGTTCAGGAGAGTTTTCAACTTTCTTCTACTTAGTCTTTAGGACTTATATTGTACTGATCTTGGAAGAAGAGCAATGAGTGTATCTGGTGGAAGAACGAGATCAGGATTTCCTAGTGCAATTACATGGGTTTGTAGCAAGAGGAAAAGAATGTAGAAGCGATCTCAGTAGTAGCTAAGCTGCAAGCAAAAGGTAGAAGCATAAGCCGTAAAAATGGGATTATAAGAAGAGCATTGGGCGAGCTTACGCTGTGACCCGAGTAGTACATCCTGTGGCATAGTAATTTATGATGTAGACAAATCCTAAAATATGACAAATTGGACAATTTGGTAGCACACACAAACCAATGAACTTCTACAGTAATAAGAAACGAAGAGGAGAGTTGAACGGAAAAATACCATTCTGCAACAGAAATAATTCTAGGTCAGTGAATACTGCAATTCGTGTCCTAAATAATTCAAGACTAAATGTGGCCATATGACACCAATACATCACAATACTAGTATTAGACTCAATAAATTTCTTCTTTCCAAATTACATCAGAATTCCACCTTTCTTTCCTCGTATATTAGTTAATGCGTATATTCAAAATTGCAGCTAGTAGTCTATATACATTTTCAGACCTACAATTTCCAGATAAACAACCAAACAATATTTAAGTAAACTGACAAAGAGCTCTTCTTTCATCAACTTGAACACGTCTCACCAAAATGTCTGCTGCATTCATCACATATGAAAAAATTGTGGATGAAGACACATATGGTTGTGAAAGCTAAATGGCTCTCTCCATCTCCGACTCTTACCGACAAGGAGTGTAACAGAACCCATAGGCCACAGCTGCAATGATAAGATCCTAGCTGGATCAGTAGCTCAGTGATCAGAGGCCAAGTGAGAGTATCAGTAACAGAGGGGGGTATCAGTATCACACATCCTTTCTTCCGGTATTCCCTCCACATCATTATTGCCACTTGTCATTGCCATGTCATCCTTTCCAGCAAGAAGGACAGCTCAACAAGCGGTTATGCCAGCTCAGTGAGTCGGTTACAGCCATTGTACTAGTGTGAGAGTATAAATAGCTAGTGAGAGGAGGAGAGAGCAGGCAATTGTAATCTTCTTGATCATAGATCTACTTTCTGATGTATTCTCTCCCTATGTTCTTCCTCTTTACTAAATAAAGAAACTCTAATTCTCCAAAAATTTTCTTGTTCTACTCTCAATCTCTCCAATTCTTCTGTTTCTAATGGCAAATTCCAGTGTGGCAGCTTCAGTTCAAGGCTTGTTAGGTCGAGGACCTACCAATTTGGTATCAGAGCAGCACATCGATCAGTTCCTGGAGGAGGCTGAAGACCCAAGTATGAGCTGCCATGGCTCGATTCATGGATCTCCCCCCAGGATCAATGGAGGAGTGAGTTTACAACAATTAGAAGGTAAAGTAGATCAACTCATTGTTAATTTGGGGAATTATGATTTCTTTATTTATTAAAGAGGAAGAACATAGGGAGAGAATACATCAAAGATCAAGAAGATTGCCTACTCTCTCCTCCTCTCACTAGCTATTTATACTCTCACACTAGTACAATGGTTGTAACCGACTCACTGAGCTGGCATAACCGCTTGTTGAGCTATCCTTCTTGCTGGAAAGGATGACATGGCAATGACAAGTGGCAATAATGATGTGGAGGAAAAACCGGAAGAAAGGATGTGTGATACTGATACCCCCTCTGTTACTGATACTCTCACTTGGCCTCTGATCACTGAGCTACTGATCCAGCTAGGATCTTATCAATACCCCCTCCTCAAATTGACCTTGTCTCAAGGTCAAAATGAGGAAAATCTTTAAGAAATTTTTCATAAGGAACCCATGTAGCAGAGTCCCTGTCTCCTCCCAACCACTGAACAAGCAAGTCAACTGCTGTCTTCCCCTTCCTTTGAGCTAACCTCTTTTCAAGTATCAGTTCTGGTTCAAGTATGGTTGTTTCTTGCTGCCGTGGAGTGCCATCCTGAACATGAACTTGATTTTCCAATTGCTTCTTTAACTGTGACACGTGGAACTGGATGTAACAACGAATCCTCAGGTAATTCCAACCTATAAGCAACTGGACCAATACGAGCAAAGATCTTATATGGACCATAGAATTTAGGAGAAAGTTTTTGAGGTCTCCTATGAGCCAGAGATGTCTGTCTGTAGGGTTGCACCTTTAAGTACACCCAATCACCTACTTCAAAGGTCCTTTCAGTCCTATGCATGTCAGCATACTTCTTCATTCTTTCTTGGGCAAGAATCAAATTATCCTTGAGTAAATGGAGAGCATTGTCCCTCTGAGCAATTACTTCAGCCACTGTCTTGTCCTTGGCAACATCTGGTAAGTATGTAAGTAGGTTAAGAGGTTGTCTCCCATACAAGGCTTCAAATGGAGTCACTTTGGTAGCAGAATGCCGGTTAGTGTTGTACCAATACTCAGTCCAAGCTAAGTATTTGCTCCATTGTCTTGGTTGTTGCCCACAAAAGCATCTTAAGTACCCCTCTATGCACATGTTGGTTACTTCAGTTTGCCCATCCGATTGAGGGTGATAGGCAGTGCTATAGGACAAGTTAGTTCCCTGTACTTTGAACAACTCTTTCCAAAATTGACTAGTGAAGATTGGGTCCCTGTTAGAGACAATGGTTCTAGAAAATCCATGCAACTTAACAACCCCATCCATCATAACTTGGACTACATTCTCAGCAGTGTAAGGGTGTGTAAGAGGGAACAAAAGAATGTATTTTGTTAACCTATCAACCGCAACAAATATAGTAGTTTTCTGATGGTTATTAGGGAGACCCTCTATAAAATCCATGGAGATATCCTCCCACACATTCTCAGGAATAGGTAGAGGTTACAAAAGGCCTGATGGTGCAATGGTCTCATACTTATTCTTCTGACATACTGCACAGTCTTGAACATACTGCTTCACTCTCCTCTTCATTCCCTTCCAATAACAAACTTTCCTTAGCCTTTACAATGTTTTCAAATACCCTAAATGACCACCAGTAGGCATGTCATGATGTTCCTGCAACATAGTGAGAACAAAGAAGGATTGGGGATATATCAGCAACATTCCCTTGTAATGACAAAGTGACGAATGGTGATGAGCAAAAGATTGAGGGTCAGTATGTCGGTTCCATGACAGTTGGTCGATCTCCAGGTGGGGGTTGCTTCACGGATTCGGTTTTGGCGATGAGTGGTTTACCAAAGCTTCACGGAGCGACATTGGTTTCAGCAGTTCGAGGACAGGGAGGAGATCAAGGTTTGCAGCAAACTCAATCTGAGGCGGGAGCGTCACCATTTACACAGTTTCGGGGGAGCTGTGGGTCATCGACGACATGCACGGTGCGTGATGTTCTGCTCGAGGACGCATGTGTATGGGGGAGCTTCAAGTTCGGACACAAAGGTGGGAAGATTCGGGAGTTCGAATCTCGGGAGAATCACACCGTTCGCTTAGTCGGGCCAGCCAAGGGTGAAGAAGCTTGTCGGAACGTTAACACATTTCGGTGGAAGACGGAAGTCGGGGACATGCAGCCAAGACTCATGGTGAGGCTGATAGTCAGGGACTTTGGTCTCAGCCATGTCATTGATGTCGGCAGGATCCCAGTGGTACAGGAGGTTCTACGCATGATAGCTAGCGTCGACGTGACGGTCGAGAAGCTGGAGACGAAGGAAGATGCAAAGCAACTCGGGGGGATCGGAGATCGGTGGCATGGGGGAGCAGGAACTCTGTCGCGGGACGACATGCATGGAGTCCAGTTGAGAAGCCATGATGTCAACACCCTTTCATCAGACTGGAGGGAGCGATTGTTGGGGTCCAGTCTGGATTTGGTTAATTTTGGAGCCCAAATATGGTCAAAGATTTGATTTGATATAATTTGAAAATCTAGATTAAATGTAAGATTTTATTAGATTTTAAATTTGTATCAAATATTTAATTTGACCATATTTAGACGTCCACAATTGGTTTTGGGCTATTTTAGGTGGAATATGATTCTTATTTTAAAATTTTCTATTAGAAAATCTTATTATGACATAAAATATGATTTTTCATCCTATAAATATAGGAGGAGGGTGGAGGCACATAGGATATCACAATGTAGAGATTCGGTGTGCTCATCCACAAAAAATCTAAGAGAACGTCCGTGCTTTGCTCTTAGGACTTCGCCATCCAAGACAGAAGGAAGAAATATATCTGATAGAGGAGTCGTCGCCTTCGCTTAGGGAGATTGTTACGGGTTGGTGATTGATTTCAATTGTAATATCTTTTTTCTTCTTCTTGAGTGTGGTGATGGGGTTGAATCTATTCGGACAAATGGTTCAACATTGATTCTGTCAATCTTGTAATTTCACCTGATTTATGAAGGTTAAATTTGTCCATGTGACTTAGTCACCGCCATATACTTGTCTTTATCTGTGCTTGGTGTTCGTTAGACAGAAGTTGGTTATCTCAGATGTGTTGGCCTAAAATTTTTGTTGTGGACACTCTCAAAAATGGTATCGAAAAGCTTGCACGATTTTCAACCGATGTTCTTCTTCCAAAAAAAGAGTCTACCGAACGTATACAAACGAGAGATTCCATGGTAACCCCTTGGTTAATCCATCAACGCCTTTGGGCCCTTGGTCATTCGGTTGCAACAGGAGATCGGTGACCCCTCTCTCCCTCTCAAGTCACGTTGGCTATATCCCGTTGCTTTTACGCAATCGATGGTCTCTGAATTAAAGAGTATCCGGGAAGAATTCGTTGTTGTCGTTAAGAAGAAGTCCATATTGCTTTTGGATAGTAAACGAAACAAAGTAATAGTGCCCCAATCAAGCCTCCACTAATATACTTTTCCAAATTTCTGTAATTTATAGAAGTTCAATTCGTGATTGACATGAAAATCGAACCATGCTCTTACTTGGGAGGTTTAAATGTACATAAAAAAAAAAAAAATATTGGGTAGCGTGTCAGTAGTACAACCATTTAACAACCATTTATCGACTGTCATATATTGACGAACCACTGACCATGCAACCATCTGACTGCCAAGTACTGACAAATCGGGGACTTACCAAGTTTTGTTATGCATGCATCCCTCTTGTACTTGATGGAAAGGGTGGTGGCTAATGGATAGATACTATGTTCATATTTGTCATTTGTTTACAATTTTGTATCATCATCAATAATGTGACCCAATATAATGAACTATACACAATAACAGTTCATTCTAAAACAAACTTGGGCCATTGTGCTGATTAATATACACCTAGCCCATGGGCCTCATTAGGACAACATTCCGACCTCAAACGAACCGACTTAAATAATAGGGCGAAGGGTACAGCTGTAATTAGCGGGGAAACCAGGGCCAATAGAATCATGAGCCAGTGCCCTAATCCTTGAAGGAAAGGGCATCCTTTGCTTGTCCTATAAATATCCACCCTTTCCCCCTAATGTCTCTCTAATTCCTTTTTGTCAAGCCAACAAGTTTCTTTGGTTAGGATTTTCTCCAGGAGGTGCCTCTTTCTTTCATCGACAGGTTCGATTCTTTTCTTTCCCTCTTCTTCTCTTTCCCTCTTCTTCTATACTCTACTCGATCGATCAATCGATATCTATTTTCAAATCTTTACTTATATTTCTATATCGGATCGGTGGGTCTTTTTGCTCAATTTGATGGACTCCGATGTTTATTTCGTAATTTTAGCTGTTTTTTCTTAGATTTTGAGTTCACCTAGTGTAGATCTAATCTTCAATTTTTGTTTATTGGGGGATCGATCATATTTATGACAATTTTTTGTGCTAATTATCTTCTATTATTGTTCCTATTGATCCGATCGATTATTATATTTGCCGGTACGAACTATTGCAGTAGACGATGTTCTTGCGAAATCAATATATTCGAGCTAGTTCTCCTGTCGTGAAGTAGCAGAATTTTGTGTGTGTGTGTGTGTATTAGAACGTTGCTAAATCAATCCGATAGAACTATTATTTGCTCATTTTGTTATAGTACGGATTTGAGTTTTTATTTTAATATTAATTGTGTTAAGATCCTATACTATTATAAATTTATTATTAATTTAGTAAGCTGGTTCTTATATATCGGTTGTATGTTTTTTGTGTTAGTTATAGTTTATGATCCGGTAGGGACGAGCAATTTCAGTTTTTTTAAAGTCATATTATGGTGATGATGATCATCTCTTTGGTAAAGTTCTTCTAGAAGTACCTTTATTCTTGTACATGTCATTTATGATTTTTCATACTATATATTTGTCATTTATGATTTTTCATACTATATATTAAGCTTTGTTAGTTTTGCATGTGTACTATTTTATTATAAAAATTGGATTCACATTTGTTTTTGATCTCATGGTTCCATATTTAGTTACAGATCTTTCTGATAAGATGTCGCCAGTTTCAATAGTAGATATCACACTTTTTTAATTATTGGTCAAGGGTTTCTTATACAGAGAGTTTAGTTTCCTTCTCTGTCTGAGTGGTGGTTATTTTCTTATCTAAAATTATGAATTACAGCTTAAAAAAATTCAGCTAGACTTAAAATTTAAGTTGAGATTGATGAGCCCAATTTGATATCCAAGTGGAAATTTGGCTATGTATGTGCCTGTCCTACGATACAGCTAACGTTCTGCCATGGCTAGAATGGAGTGCATCTCCGCTGAGCTGGCTCTTCTTTCAACTTATTAAGATACTTTCTCAATCAGAGGGAACAAGAAGCCACTGGTTTAACTGCTATACATTTGGTGGTAGGTTCCCTCGATCGCGCTCCACTATGGTAGGTTTTGTTATGGCAGGAGGATGTGATGTTTAATTAGATTTAAGGTGGTTATTCAATGTGCAAAAGGTCAGTCATGGAAGCGGTGGTTGGGCTGCTACCAATTCCCAGAGTTAAACTAAGAAAGGGGACCTGTTGACCATGTTGTTGTTGAAGTCTGTTAACCGCCCTCGTTATTAATTGCTTGTTGCCTCAGTTGATGGATCTTAGGATGGAGAAGAGGCATAAAGGGGAACGGAGAGCAAAAGTTGACAAACGAGCCAGACATAAAAACCAAGACAGAAGTGATACATATATAGATTCAATTGCAGTTATCCACTATTGTTGTCCTCCCCATTAATTTCTTTCCTCCCATCTCTCTCTCTCTCTCTCACACACACACACACACACACACACACACACCAAGACACTTACGGAGATTAGAACGACGAGAAGCAGAACGTAGGTGAAGATGACACATGTTGAAGGTTTATTCATTTCATGTTACACATGCTAATTGCTAATTGAATTAGCATGTTTCTAATCTCAATTAAGGCTAAGATAATAATCTCTTTGGTCAAGTTGGTATAAATAATCTGGTCCTTGAAAGAAAGGTTGATTTTGGAATAAACTGAGACAGTTAGTTGTGGAGATGCTTTTGTTACTGAGGCTGATTATGATAGAAAATGCAATAAATAATTGATATGAGATGTACTGATTGAATTATTACTACTGTTCCTTTTGGAGTAACTCTTGTTATAAATATGCTATTACATAGATATCTGAAACTGGTCATTTTTCTTGGAATTCCTTGTTACTTCTATATTTCTTGAAATCCCTCGTGAGTTTTTTGCTTCTTATTCTTAATTGCTTTAATTATCAATATTTATTTTCCCATGCTAGGAGTGGAAAAGATAAACAAATGTGTGTTTTGCCATCGTCCTTTCTTCACATGGGAAAAGGGAAAGTATTTATCCATGTGACGAACAATTGACATGTTGAACTTATTATAATATCCTTTGAAGACCCTTGTACTCTACATAATTTTTTAGTATGTCAACGTTCAAGTAGAATATTGGTTAGTCCACAGAAAAACGTAGATCAGTTTAAAGTGTGTATATTCATAATATGTTAGCACTTCACTTTTTGTCACATGGGCAAGTACTTCTGTCCTTTTAGCATGTCAAGTGAGGATATGGGCAAATTGGTCAAATAATGTCTCCTTTTTCCCTCCCAGAACCTACCTAGGACCTCTGCGGCTTTCCGCGGTCGGGGAGATATCCGCAATATCCCTATCGGGTACAGATTTTATCATCAATATATCAAAATATAGTTCTCCTTGATCCAAATTAATTCCTATTAATCCAACGAATAAAGTAAACAGTACCAATACAGTCATATCCTCAAATTGAAATTGGGCAAAAGTGGTCAAGAATGAGATGGAAACTAAGCAAATTTGAAGGATTTCATAAAAGCATAACACTTTAGAAAAGATATATGAAATAGTTAGCTTGTGTTTTCTTCCTGTTTACGTTAGAAAAAAAAATTTGTAGGTGGCTTTGTATCTTTAATTGTATTGGAAGTTGTGGCCTTTATAGTTGTATGCTTATGACAAAATTTAAGGGGTTTCCTATTGCCCTATCATGTTAGAGTGCAATAGCATTGCTAGCATGATTAGTCAGAAATTCTAGGAAGATATCATTTGTGTACTTTCAAAGTGGTACACACAAAGCCTTTGTAAAGAGACCTAGTTTTCCAAGCCATCTGATTTATACTAGGCAGAATAGTGTGTAATCATTATTAGTTCAAGATCAATTTGCATCATTGACCCTGATGTTACTCTTTGGATCTATATTGGGGTTATTATTGGCATACTAGTTTAGAACCTTTTAGTTTGATTTAAAAAAAACAAATAGATCCCCTCTGGAATTGGGAAAATACTATATATACATTTAACTCTGGAAACCTAATCTGAATCCAACAAGTTGATATTACCAAATAATTATCATCATAAGTTAATATCAACAAATAGTCTGTTCCACATGATACTGTTGCTATATATGCACTATATTCTTTTGACACTGGTGTCAACTAGTTTCAAAATGGAATACTCACTTGTACACAAGAAACTGCCAAAGTGAAGATTTAGATGTGGACTTTTGGCTTGCACGATAATATTTTATGGATGTTTTATTAACCATTTGGTATGTTGTCCGTGTTCAGCAGCAGTTGGCAATTCTACTATTATTTGGCGTGTACTACCAAAGTGGAGCGTGTCAAGTTTGAAGCTTTTATGTCTGGCACAGACTCTCTCTGCTTGGGAACAGTTGGATTGCTCGGAGAATATTCTCCTACATCGAGAAAAAGGTATAGACACTCCTTCGAGAGGTTCCGCTGCATGCATCAAAGGCCACTCCAGAACAAGATATCTGGACCATCTGGTTGCTCATTTATGCAACCTATAGTCCTTGATAGAAGTTTTCCTAAATCTCCAAAGGAAAAAAGCTTTACACTCGATTCTGCTGCACACCTCTGATAGGCCTTCATCATCCGTTCTGACGAGTTCACCACTTGAGCAGCAAAGATGGCTTTACAGAACATTGGTGCCGCCAATAGTGATGATGCCTTTTATAGGTATAAGATGTCCAAGATGATTACCAAAATTGAAGGTCGTGGGAATGGCATCAAGACTAACATAGTTAACATGGTGGATATTGCCAAAGCTCTGGCCAGGCCAGCCTCTTACACCACCAAATATTTTGGAGCTATACTCGGTGCACAGTCCAAGTTTGATGAAAAAACTGGTGTCGCTCTTGTTAATGGTGCTCACGAGACTGCCAAGCTTGCGGGGCTTCTTGAGAACTTCATCAAGAAATATGTCCAGTGCTATGGGTGTGGTAACCCTGAGACCGAGATCATCATCACCAAGACTCAGATGATTACTCTGAAGTGTGCAGCCTGTGGTTTTATTTCTGACGTAGATATGAGGGATAAACTCACTACTTTTATACTGAAAAACCCTCCGGAACAGAAGAAAAGTGGGAAGGATAAGAAGGCAATGAGGAGGGCCGAGAAGGAACGGCTCAAGGAAGGGGAAGCTGCAGACGAGGAAATGAAGAAACTGAAGAAAGATGCTAAGAAGAAAGGAGCTGTCACCTCGAAGGAACCTCCCAAAGTGTCTGGAAAGAAGAAAGCCAATGGTAGCTCTGAGAAAGCCTATGGAGGCTCAGACGAAGATAACTCAAGTTCACCTGATGGCAGCCATAATGGCGATCATGATGCTGACGATGATGTGCAGTGGCAGACTGACACCTCAATTGAGGCTGCAAAGCAGCGTATTCAAGAGCAACTTAGTGCGGCGACTGCTGAAATGGTAATGCTTTCAACTATTGAAGAGCAGAAGAAACCACAGAAGGCAAAGAAAGGAGAGGGAGTTACAAATGGAGGAGAGGAGAGAGAGGAAAAGCAAAATGGCATTGCTTATGATCGGTTGGTTTCTGAGATGAAGATCAAACTTTCTAATGGGCCCACTCCAAGTCAACTTCAATCTTTTCTAGGTTCAGCTGTCGGGTCTGCTCAGGAAATTATGTCTGCCTTATTAGAAGCTATGTTTGATGGTGCTGGCAAAGGCTTCTCGAAGGAAGTAGCCAACAAGAAGAACCATCTTTCTGCTGCAGTTCAAGATGAGGGTTCACAAATGTTTCTTCTCCGTGCAGTTGAGTCATTCTGCGGCAAGGCCAGTGGAGATGCTGTCAAGGAGGTAGCTCTTGCTCTCAAGGTTCTTTATGATGGGGATGTGCTAGAGGAAGAAGTCGTAACTCAGTGGTATGAGGAAGGCCTGGCTGGAGGTAACAAGAACTCCCAGATCTGGAAGAATGTGAAACCTTTTGTGGAGTGGCTGCAGAGTGCGGAGTCGGAATCTGAAGAGGAGTAAATCAGTTCACGGTTTCTGCAGTTATTTCTATATCTATTTCAGGGTGCTGTATGTATGTAGTCATTTTGAGTTGGTATCAGTTTCCTATGCCGTCTTGGTAGGTTTGCATGTCTCTGAGTTTGTGTCAGTTTGTTTTAGTAGGTTTGCATATTTCTTAATTTCGTATTGCTTTATGTACTGTTTGATTTGGTATTTGAACCTTTAAACCTTTAAATAATGAAGTGTTGCTTTATGTACTCTTTTGACTTCTTATTCTGTTTATTGCTCTTATGCACTGGAGCATTTGTAAATGGACGAAGTATTGCTTGAAGTCTGTTTCGCTTGAAGTCTGTTTCGTTTATTCGGTGACATTTCCAGATGGCATTGTAGTAATTGGAATGCCTTCTTTCTTCTAGCAATTTTTTGTGTTCTTTTATGTGTGTGTGTGAGAGAGAGAGAGAGAGAGAGAGAGAGAGCGGGATTTTCTTGCTTATACATCTCTCCATGTATCTTGATATCACGGCTGCTATCATATATGGCTGTTCTGTAGTGCTGTGCTTGTCTGGTACACACTTACTGGTCTAGTTAGCAACACCTATGAACTGTTTTGTTATCAGCCGGAGCAGTTGTATTTGAGGCATGGAATCCAAATTCATAAGCAAAATTTCTATAATGAGCTTTTTTATTTGATCTTTACTGCCAACACAAGATTTCAAAAACTGTACATTAAAGTTATTTTTTGGTATAAGAAAGGAATCCAGCGTAAAAGTCTGCAATTTTTAGTTTAGTTGCAGTCTAATTATCATCTCTCCAATCTATATTTAGCTAGTTCTCAACAAGAAAAGAATGTATAAAACAGAAAAGAAACCTAGAAAAACTGTAGCATATATAACTATAGTAAAATTTTGCTTATACGTGTACATAACTACAATTACGTGCATTAGGTTAGCTAGGATTGAAGTACTTGGGAATTCTTGTAGTTGAATTCCTAAAGCTCTTCCTAGCCATTTATCACCAATTGTTCCTGATTTCATCAAAAAAACATTTGGAGGTCCGAGGAGCATTTAGGAAGATCATTTTCGACAGTCCTGCGATGGAGGATGACCCTATAAGGATCACATATCACGCACATATGATGCACATTGGAGTCAATGTATTGCCTCGTGGTTGTTCGATGGTGTACTGCTTGAGAATGCCAATAATTGTTTGTTTATGAAAACATTTGTTTGTTTTCTTTCTGTATTTTTTTGAATGACGAAGGGGATGGATTAATTAATTAATTATGGGGAGTAATCACCGTAATTAATCAGGGTGTTAATGTGAACCGATGAACTGATTATTCTGTATCATTTTCACATTTTTTTATTTGAGTTTTCAAGTTTCACGAGTTTGGTAATGGTATAACACAGTTATATGCTAATTTAGTGACATGCTAATTCTGCTCAATCGGTTGTAAGAAGGCTATAGTTGAGAGTCAACCTGTCACGTTCCAGTCCCAAAATACCAAGGGACTAGCCACGTGGTATTGGCCAACAACACAACTCTAATGGACAAATCCAATTTAATGGACCCGTTAGAGTGCACTTAAGCTGTAATAAATATAAATACAAGTATACACCATCTTTCACAGTATAATTCTAGTCTCATCCACAGAAAAACACTCACAATATAATATGATAGACCAGTCAAAATAATAGATAAAAAGAAAATAGTCCATCGTCAAGTCCACCATAAGTAGTGTCTCGAGGAACAACCCGTCACAATAAGAAAAGAGAATAACACCAATACATATGTCCATAAGTTCAAGTCCAAGTATGAAATAACACTAAGCATAAATAACTGAGTAAGTAACTGAGTACTCAGGAGAAATCCTCTGACACAACCTCGTCCTCTGGTGCCAATACTGCTCCAGCGTCAGCTCCTGTCCTGTAAACCTCGGGATAATCCTCCTCTGCTGTACCTCGGGACATAATCCGGCTCCAGCTCCTCAGGGGACATAGCAAGGTACAAGAAACACGCAGGACAAAATGAAATGCAGTAAATAAAAACAGATCCTCAAGACAATCTATGTAACCTACTAAGTGAAATGCAAATGAGAGCATCACTAGTACTCAGACTGAGACCACTACAGGCTCTGTGTCGGGGAGCCCATAGCAACAAGTAGTATCACGTAGGGCCAATAAATGTGCCAAGCTCTGATATAGAGACTAAAGACCTCCAGTAGTATAGTATATATATAAATAAACAGCATGTAGCATGTGTGTATCTCCCCACCCAATATAACTTCACGTCTCATGTCCATAACACGCAAGGTCATGACCTCTAGCTAGTACAACAAGTCATAATGATTTCTCTATATATGTAGGTCTCATATCACGAATCCTGTAAGCCTATACAGAATCACCATAAATAACTCAAGAAAATTCTGTCATATGAAATAGTGTCAAGTGTCCAACAGTCTGACATACTTGATATAGCAAGCACGTAAAAATATGATCGTGAAATCAACTTTCTAAATGACGTTACACGACTCCGCGTACGGCGTCGACACCCGAATCTTGTTCGGACGCTAAGCAACGTCTCACGGTCCTAGGTTGAACAGGTACATCACAGAAGTATATATATAGAAAGAACACAAGAAAATACTATAACATGATCTCTTCAGGTTTGGAAAGGTACACTTGCCTGGGTTCTGAACTCCGTCAACTGCTCCTGTAATAGTGAATCTCCAAGTACGCCTCCGGATGCTGAAACAAACATCACCATTGTTTTCAGAATACTTGAAATAGTTAGGATTGACTATATAAGTCCAATTTGGACACAGGGGCAAAATTGACAGTTTTGGATCAAAGTGGGGTCCACTTGTGGCCCACCTTGCACCGAAAAACGTGCCAAAGATAAAGTTCTCCAAATTTAGCAAACTGTGTCTACGAGTTCAGAACGATGATACAAACTCAACGTTGTGTCCAAAATTGTATTCCGGTGAGCTGATCACGAAATCACCCGTCAAGTGGAACCATGGGTCTCACGAAACGGTGTTTCGTCAACGTTCTCAGAATCGAACCAAACTTGGGTCCCAGGACCATCGTAATGCTGCGAATCCGATGGCGGAAGTTTCATTGTGAAACGATAAGCACACACGAAATTATGACAAGTGTCGGAATAGGTCAATACGGTGTCGTTGTCCAGAAGTCTGTTCAAGTATAATTTTATCATCGTGTGCCATTATGGAGATAAGGGACTCAAACACGCGTACCTGGAACAGTTTCTGTTCTTAAAACTAAGTTATTTTTTCTGTTTTGTCTCGCAATGTGCGATCGATACAGGACACGATAAGCTAAACTATTTAAACATGATTCATTGGGGGTCATGTGGTCTTCATATATGATTCGACGGTTCGCTGTTTGGTTTACTGTGTAGGGAGAAACAGAGGTGGGAAGAAGGGTACCTCGTTTTAGTCTGCTGCTCGTGATGACGGAGCAGGTCTGCGGCGGTCAGCGTCGGTCGACGATGATCGTCTGGAGGTAGGGGAAGGCTGGTGGTGGTGGTGGTCTGATATAAATAGAGTGAAGAGGGGGGGGGGTTTCGGTTTCAGAAGCTGAGGGGTGCGGGTCTGTGGGTAGGTTTTCGGGTTTAGGGTTTAGTATCCGGATTTTTGGTGCGGGTATGGATTTAGAGGGTTTGGTTTATTATAATTATATATATATATAGCCATTATAAATAGGTTTGAACCCCAAATAATTTTCAGAAAAAATCTACAATACTTTAATAATAGTTGTACACAAAAAAAATATATTTTTTGTATAATATTTATAATTAATTAAATATACATAATTATCTGTCAATGAATTATATATTTTTTAATTAGCTAAAAAATAATAAAAATTCTCCCTTAAATATATAATACCAATAATAAATCTAAAATCTAAAAATCAAGGGGTTTATAATCTACCCAACTTTTAAAAGAATTGTGTCATCGCAATTAAGAATTAAACTACTAAGAAATTTATAAAGACATGATAATCTATGGATAGTTCTTAAGTCATACCTGCATTTTCGAATAAGTGAGGATGACGCTGGCATATGACATCTGTAAACACCCAGATTTTTTTAAAATTAAAATATGAATTTTTGGGATTTTTCTGTAATTTTTAAATAATTAAAATTAATGTTCTTCAGGGATAAATATTTTTTGTGAATTAAATTAAATATTAAAATATTATAAAAATTATAATTTTGAGTGTAAAATAAATAATTGGTTATAGTGTAATTTTTTTGAAATTTATTGGGCCAAAAAAACTATTTTTAAACAGCTAAAAATATCATTTTTAATTAAACCAGAATAAACCGGATTGAACCAACCTGAACCGAACCGAACCAAAGCCTAAATAAATTAACCCAACCCAACCCTAGTGGGTCGGATCTAGACCCGACCCGAACCCACAACCCAAACCCGACCCGCTATTTCACTGCTACAGTAACCGTTTCTCTCCCGACTGCTCGCCTCCGCCGACCCGACGCCTTCCGTAAACACCGCGACCGCTCACCGCCCGACCGTTACACCCCCGACCCGCTCGTCTCCCCCACTGGCCGATCGTCCACCTCCCCAACGGTGACCCCTCCGGTTCGACTTCCCCCAAACTGCTGGCCGCGCTCACCTATAAAACCCCCACCGATCCATCACCATCATCCTCCACCAGCACGCTGAACCACCCGTTGCCTCCCCGACCAACACCGACGAGCACCGCCACCTCTCCGCAGCCTTCTTCTTCTCCGACGACGACCCCGGCCACACCCCGACGACCGACGACAGTAGCCACAGTAGCCGCAGCAACCCGCCGCCGACGACCGGCCAAGCACCGCCGCACCGCCCCGTGCACGCGTAGTTCATTCGATTCCAACCTCCTGTTCCGGTGAGCTTTTCATCCTCATCGCTGTATTAATTTTCGAATGGCCTATTGCGACATGTTCGCTGTGTGACCCTCTCGAACCATGTGCAATTAGATTGGGGTATCGTGTCCTATGTCGATCGCAAACGGCGACACAAAAACAGGAAAAATATACCAATTTTGGACTTCAAAAACTGTTCTGAACTCACAAGTTCACGGTCGTCTTACGTCCAATCTGTTTAATAATTCTAAAATTAACTTGAATAGTAAATTAGACAATATAACCAAGTTTTAAACCATGTAATTAGTTTATTTTATTGTGCTATAAGTTGTGTTTTATTTGCAGGTGAAGTTGACCAAAATCTTGATTTTTAAAACCTGAATTTTTTCAAAACTGGATGCGTCCCGCTAAATGAGGCAACTTTGTCGTGTGCGAATTGCACTTAAAGGAGAATATCGTCAATGCGGACGTATAGGATTTCGCGAAAGTTGATTTGGATGTGCGTGCACACCGAAATCAACGCGTATCCGTCGAAATTGTCTCGTATTGGGCCTATTCTGAAACTCGTTGTAACTTTGTGTGTGCTTGTTGTTTCGCAACGAAACTTGTGCCATCGGATTCGTAGCGTTATGCTGGTCCTGTGACCCAAGTTTGGTTCGATTATGAGAACGTTGACGAAACCCCGTAACGTGGGCCCCACGGCTCCACTTGACGGATGATTTTGTGATCGGCTCATCGGAATCCAGTTCTGGACATTCCTTTGGGTTCCTGTCATCATTCTGGACTTGTAGACACTAAGTTTGACAAATTTGGAGAACTTTGTCTCTGGCACATTTTTCGGTGCGAAATGGGCCACATGTGCACTCTACTTTGACCAGAAAATGTTAATTTTGCCCCTGTGTCCAAATTGGACTTATGGGTAGGCAATCCTAGCTATTTCATATCTTCTGAGAATGATGTAATGTTTATTTCAGCAACCGGAGGAGTACCCAAAGATCTCACTGTTACCGGAGTAATTGGAGGAGTTCAAACCCCATGCAAGTGTACCTTGCCAAACTTGCAGTACTTGCTTCATATTATTTTCTTGATTTATTTCTGTGTTATAACTGTTCAACCTAGGACCGTGAGACGTTGCTTAACGTCCGAATAATATTCGGGTGTCGATGCCGTACGCGGAGTCGTGTAACGTCACTTAGAGAGTTGATATTACTATTTTATATTTTGTGCTTGCTTTATCAAGTACGTCATACCATAGGACACCTGAAACTATTCATGAGATAGAATCTTTCCTGAGATATTCAAGGTAATTCTGTATAGGATTACATGATTCGTGACATATGACTTGCATTATACATAGATATTATTATGACTCGCTACATTAGTTAGATGTCATGATCTTGCATGTTATGGACATGAGACATCGTGGACATGAGACGTGTGATTACATTGGGTGGAAAGAGACACACATGCTACATGTTGATTATATATATATTTATTATTGCTGTGCTGTAGCCTCTACATCAGAGCTAGGCCCACTACGTGATATCACTGCTACAGGCTCCCCGACACAGAGCTTGTAGTGATCTCAGCCTGAGTTATAGTGATGATCTCATCTGCATATCACATAGCTGGTTACATAGTTTGCCCTATTGATACATTTTATATACTGCATTTATTTTGGCTTGAGTTATTCTTGTACCTTACTATGTCCCTTGAGGACCTGGATCTGGATTATGTCCCCAGGTATAGCAGAGGAGATCTACTCCGAGATATACGGGACAGGAGCAGACACCGGAGCAGTACCAACACCAGAGGACGAGGTGATGCCAGAAAATTTCTCCTGAGTATTTTGTTACTCAGTCATTTCTGTTCTTGATACTCTATTTTCTGTCTCGTGGATTTCTGTATTAAACTCATTATCGGGTTGTTCATGAGACTTGTTGATTTATATCTCATCTTGATTATTCTGACATTTTATTTATGTTATCTTCTGTGGATGAGATTAGAACTAGACTGTGACATGTATCGTAGACTATTATTTTACAGCTTAAGTACACTCTAACGGGTCCATTAAATTGGTTTGTCCATTGGAGTGTGCTGCTGGCCATTGCCACGTGGCTAGTCCCTCAATATTTTGGGACTGGGGCGTGACAACATCCTCTCGCTCCCAAGTGGATTCGCCCGGGGAGTGATATTTCCAAGCTATTCGAACCAATCTGATCGTCTGACCCCGTAATATCTTCTCACTAATGTCAAATATCCCAACTGGCTGCTCCTCATACCTCAAGCTCGGTCCCACTGAAATCTCAGAATGATCGACTACGTGACTTGGGTCAGTCATGTACCTCCTCAGCTGTGAGACATGGAATACATCATGCACTCCCTCTAGAGATGGAGGTAATGTAAGACGGTACGCCACCTCACCAATACCCTCCAAAATATCAAACGGCCCAATGTACCTTGGGCTCATCTTGCCTCTTCTCCCGAATCGAATAGTACCTCGAGTAGGTGAGATCATCAAGAACACATGTTCACCTTCCTTGAACTCCAAAGGTCGGCGGTGTGTGTCAGCCCAATGCTTTTGTCTGTCCTGAGATGCACGAAGATGACTCTGAATTTGCCTCACCTTCTCAGCTGTCTGCATCACTAACTCCGGACCGAGTATCTAACGCTCGCCAACGTCACTCCAACATATCCGTGACCTGCACTTCCTGCCGTACAATGCCTCAAAAGGTGCCATCTGGATGCTCGCTTGGTAGCTGTTATTATAAGAGAACTCCACCAAGTGCAAATGGTCTTCCCAAGACCCTCCGAAGTCTAACATACACGACCTTATCATATCCTCTAGGATCTGAATCGTGCGCTCTTACTGACCGTCTGTTTGTGGATGGTAAGCAGTGCAGAACTTGAGTCGGGTGCCAAGACTTTCCTGCATGCTTCGCCAAAAATGGGATATGAATCTTGAGTCACGATCATACACAATACTAACCGGTACTCCATGTAACCTTATGATCTGTCGTATATACATGTCGGTTAGAATCTCTGTGGACTGTCCAACTCTGAACGGCAAAAAATGTGCCAATTTGGTGAGTCGATCCACAATAACCCAAACTGCATCCTTTCCACTGGGGCTTCTTGAAAATCATGTAACGAAATCCATAGTGATATGTTCCCACTTCTATTCGGGTATGGGAAGCGGTTGTAACATACCAGCGGTTCTCTGATGCTCGGCCTTAACCTGCTGACAGACAAAACATTTTGCCACAAACTGTGCAATCTCTCTATTCATCCCATGCCACCAATAGTACTGCCTCAAATCTCAGTACATCTTTGTACCTCCCGGATGAATAGAGTACATGGAGCTATGTGCTTCAGACATCAACTCATGTCTCAACTCTCCATTCAGAACATATAGACAATTTCTGCACCTTGACATCCCGTCCTCATGGATTCGAAGTCCCGTCTGCATGCCGGCTTCCGTCTTCTCTTTAAGTCTCCGGAACCTAACATTTGTAGGTAATGCCGCCTTAATCCTCTCCACTAGTGATGACTTAACCTCAAGATTAGACAACTGCCCACTCTGCCCTAGCAAAATAACCTCTATCTCGAGCTCCTGTAGGTCCTCTAATAGCTGGGGCTGCGTCGTCAAGAAATAAGTTGTAGGCTTCCTGCTGAGTGCGTCTGCTACGACGTTTTCCTTGCCCGGATAGTACTGCAAATCTATATCAAAATCAACCATCAACTCTAACCAACGCCTTTGCCTCATGTTGAGCTCTTTCTGAGTATAGACATACTTCAGACTCTTGTGATCAGTAAAAATTTCTACCCTCTCTCCGTAAAGATAGTGCCTCCAAATCTTTAATGCAAATATTACCGCAGCTAGCTCGAGATCGTGCGTCGGGTAGTTCTTCTCATGAACCTTCAACTGCCTCGATGCATAAGCGATAACTTTGCCATGTTGCATCAAAACACATCCTAGTCCACTGCCTGACACATCACTATAAACTACGAATTCTCCCGATCCTGAAGGAAGAGTCAAGACCAGTACTAACGTCAATCGTCTATTCAACTCCTCAAAGGCCTGTTGGCAATCTTCTGTCCATACAAACTCCTGGTCCTTACGCGTCAACCGCGTCATAGGATCTGCAATCCTTGAGAAGTTCTCCACGAATCTCCGATAATATCCAGCAAGTCCGAGAAAACTTCTCACTTTCGCAACTGATGTAGGTGTGGGCCAAGTTTTTATTGCAGCAACCTTCTCCGGATCAACTGAAAGTCCTTCTCCCGAGATGAAATATCCCAGGAAAAGCACCATATCCAGTGTCACGACCCGCACCCGAAATTGGGGCACGAGTACGCGGGTACGTCCAGCCTACGCCGCAGTATCGGCGGTAGAACGCTGTCAAGGTCATGATACTATCTAGCCAATCTCACACAAGCATCCAATCTCCATAAGGAGGCACGGATGACACAAAATAATACGAACACATACTCAATCACCCGACTACAGCACGATAAGATATCGAACAAATAAATTAAATACAACACAAGTCTAAATGTAATAATCTATCTCAACAAATGTCCATGTCTCAACAAGAATGCCGGAGACAAATCCGGTACCAAATAGTCTACTAAAAGAACTAACTAGAAAAACTAGTGATTCCGGCTAAACCTCCCGGAATCACAACTGAACTACCAAGCCCAAGTTGCAGCTACTCACCATATGGTCCATAAAGTGTCGGACACCGGTCCTCTAAGGCATAGTCTGGAAAAATATTTCCAGTCAGGAAGGAGCAAAGTACAATCTCAAATAACAGTTCCATTTAATTGATAAGGACTATAAAGCAATAAACAGATGATGCTAGATACTGAGAAGACCGAGAATAAATGCAATGGCAAAATAGAGAGACAGGCAATGTAAAGAAACATGCAATAGACAATATGATACAGTCAGTGCATATATGAAAATGAAAAAAAAACAAGATACAGTATCATATACGGGTGATGTAGTATATGATTTAAAATAGAGAACTGTAATCTATTCTAAGTGTTTGAAATAGTAGTTTCGAAATGTGATCGGCTTGGGAACATGTACGAGAGCTATAGGGCCTGGCTAATCATATGTGAAGAGCATGATTAATACTTACTTTGTTCTATACTGTAATAAAAGGTTATGATCACATTTCTTACTAACTACTTTCCCGTCCCCAACTAGTACTGTGGATCCAACCATGACACGTCACGATACACGAGCAATGTCCAAATCTATCATGTACGAGGTCTAAATATACATGTCGTGTACAAATGCCTCTTCAATAGCCATGGCAAATGCCTGCCCTCGCCCATGAGCTGGTCCTCTCTGCTGCCGAGCCTGCTGGAATAGTGCTGCCTGTGGTGCCAAAGGTGGCCTCGGCTGATACCCTCCTGGAGCTGGTGGTCTGACTCCTCCAACTCCCGTCTGTGGTGCTTCCAGTGCTGGATAAGCTGGCCTAGGTGGCTGCTGGGCTGGTCTCGTTGCTGGTAAAGCTGGTCGATTTACCATCGGTGCTCCCACTCGACGCTCAGGGCAATCCTTGGCTGAATGTTGGCTGGATCCGTAAACCAAGCATAGTCCCAACTTGCATCTGCACTCGCTCGCGTAATGACAATTTTGGATCAAAGCGGGATCCACATGTGGTCCACCTTGCACAAAAAAAATATATCAGAGATAAAGTTCTCCAAATTTAGCAAACTTAGTGTCTACGAGTCCAGAACGATGATACAAACTCAACGGTGTATCCGAAATTGGATTTTGGTGAGCCGGTCACGAAATCATCCGTCAAGTGGAACCGTCGGACCCGCGAAACAGTGTTTCGTCAACGTTCTCATAATCGAACCAAACTTGGGTCACATGACCAGTGTAATGCTGCAAATTCGATGGCGCAAGTTTTGTTGCGAAACAACAAGCACATACGAAATTATGACAAGTGTCAAAATAGGTCGATACGGTATTTTTCGACGGATACGCGTTGATTCCGGTGTGCACGCACATCCTAATCAAGTTTCACAAAATCTCACACGTCCGCGTTGACGAAACGTGCTTTTCCGTAAAATCCTCACACGATAAAGTCGCCTCGTTTAGTGGGACACACCCCGTATCAAAAAAATTTGGGTTTACGAAATTAAGTTTTTGACAGATTTCAGCAATAAATAAATCACAGAATAGGTCGAATTAAAAGAAAGTGTTTAAAGGGATTAAAACTAGGTTATGCTGTCCAGAAGTCTGTTTAAGTAGAATTTTAGCATCGTGTGCCATTATGGAGATAACGAGACTCAAACACGCGTACCTGGAACAGTTTCTGTTCTTAAAACTAAGTTATTTTTTTTTCTGTTTTGTGTCGCGATTTACAATCGACACAGGACACGATAAGCTAAACTATTTAAACAGGATTCATGGGGTTCATGTGGTCTTCACATAGAATTCGACGATTCGTTGTTTGGTTTATTGTGTAGGAGAAACAGAGGTGGGAAGAAGGGTACTGCGTTTTAGCCTGCTGCTCGTGATGACAGAGCGGGTCTGCTCTACGGCAGCGCGCGGCGGTCTGCGGCGGTCGACGGTGATCGTTTGGAGGTAAGGGAAGGCTGGTGGTAGCGGTCTGATATAAATAGAGTGAAGGAGGGGGGGGGGGGGGAGGGGGTTCAATTTCAGAAGCTGAGGGGTGCAGGTCTGTGGGTAGGTTTTCGGGTTTAGGGTTTAGTATATGGGTTTTTGGTGCGGGTATGGATTTAAGGTTTAGGGTTTGGTTTATTATAATAATAATAATAATAATAATAATAATAATTATTATTATTATATATATATATATATATATATATATATATATATATATATATATATATATATATATATATATATATATATATAGCCATTATAAATAGGTTTGAACCCCAAATAATTTTCAGGAAAAATCTATAATACTTTAATAATAGTTGTACACCCATAAATATATTTTTTTGTGTAATATTTATAATTAATTAAATATACATAATTATATGTCCATGAATTATATATTTTCTAATTAGCTAAAAAATAATGAAAATTCTCTCTTAAATACATAATACCAATAATAAAATCTAAAATCTAAAAAATCAGGGGGTTTACACAACCAGACGAGAATGATGTGATTGGGGATATGAAAATGAGAGAAATCAAGAACAATGGTCGAAGTTGCATATCTAATTCTGTTGGGATCAGACACGTCCTGCAAGCGCTCTGATATCTTGTCTGAGACTGATCGCAGGCCAACCCACCTAAGATAACAAATCACTGTTTAACAAACAACAAGCACAGATAAAAGCAACAGACAACATATATGACGGTGACCACATCACTTGGACAAATCATAATCTATATAACTCAGGTGAAATTACAAAATTGATAAAACCATTGTTGAACCATTTGTCATAATAAGATATTACAATTGAAATCATTCACCAAACCATCAAATCTCCTCTTCCTTTTGTCTTGGATGACGAGTCCCACAATCTTTCTCTTAGATTTTGATTTTCTGTAGAGGAGCACCCCGAATCTCCACCTTTGTACCTTTGTGTTATATTTTTTTTTTTGCCTCCACCCTCACGCATATAAATAGGATGAAAAATCCTAGTTTATGTTATAGGAATTCATAAATAGTAAATCCATTATCTAAAGTAGGAAGCACCAATTATGGAAGTCTAAATATGGTCAAATTAAATATTTGATAAAAATTTAAAATTTAATCAAATTAATGTAAAATTTTAAATTACATGAAATCAAATATTTTACCTTATTTGGACTCCAAAATTTACTTTTATCAATTCAGACTAGACCTAACAATAAAGTGGCTAATTAGTTGGTGCAGCAACTAAATATATAATAGCCATAAAAAAAAGAAGATTACCAATTGAGTTTCAACTTCGAGACTTTGAGAATATAGTTGTGCTTCCCACACAGAGATTATAGTAGGAGAAATTATTCAGTGGGTCTAGTAATCATAAAGATATGAATGCACTTCCAAATAATGGTATTATTTCATGAATTCTTCTACACAGACCGCGATTTAAACCGGAACACGTATCCGACCATGATTGGCCGGACCTTTTTTGCCGACGTAAACAGGGGGACTTAGATTTTTTTTGTTTTAGCCAATCGCGAGCTGCCACGTTGCAGTTCGATTTCGATTTATTTTTTCTATTTGTTTAGAGTTTTTGTTATTCAACCTAATGCGATTTGTAGTCCAACAATTTCTGCCTTAAATTTTATCCGAATAAATCCGAAACCACCAAAAAAATCTAACATACTGGTGTTTCGATCCATTCCACCGTAGAGCTAAACGGACACATTCATCCGTGTCACTGTTTGATGCCAATCAGGTACAGCTGTAATTAGCGGGAGAACCAGGGCCAATAGAATCATGAGCCAGTGCCCTAATCCTTGAAGGAAAGGGCATCCTCTGCTTGTCATATAAATACCCCCCTTGGCCCCCCGAATGTTTCCCTAATTCCTTCTCTCAAGCCAACAAGTTTCTCTCAATATAGGGTTAGGGTTTTCTCCAGGAGTCGCCTCTCTCTTTCTTCGACAGGTTAGTTTTTCTTTCCCTCTTCTTCTACGCTCTACTTGATCGATCGATCGTTGTCTATTTTCAAATCGATCCTTATATTTCTAGATCGGATCGATGGGTCTTCTCGCTCAATCTGATGAACTCCGATGTTTATTTCGTAATTTTAGCTGTTTTTTCTTAGATTTTTAGGTCACCTAGTGTAGATCTATCCCCAATTTTTGTTTATTGGGGGATCGATCATACTTATGACAATTTTTGTGCTAATTATATTCTATTATTCTTCCTATTGATCCGATCGATTTTTATATTTGTCGGTATGAACTATTGCAATAGCTCATGTTCTTGCGTAATCAATATATTGAGCTAGTTCTGTCGTCGTAAAGTAGCAGATCTAATTTTTTTTTTTGTGTATTAGAACGTTGCTAAATCAATCCGATAGAATTATTCTTTGCTCATTTGGTTATAGTACGGATATAATTTTTTTTATAGTAATATTAATTGTGTTAAGATCCTATACCAATATCAATTTCTTATTATAGTAAGCTGGTTCTTATATATCAGTTGTATGTTTTTTGTGTCAGTTATAGTTTATGATCCTGTTGGGACATAAGCAACTTCAGGTTTTCTAAGGTCATATTATGGTGATGATGATCATCTCTTTCTGATACGATGTCACCATTACCTTTATTGCTTGTACATGTTATTCATGATTTTTCATACTATAAGCAAACTTCAGTTCTTCTAGAAGTACCTTTATTGCTTATACATGTCATTCATGATTTTTCATACTATATATTAAGCTTGTTAGTTTTGCATGTGTATTATTTTATTATAAAAATTGGATTCACATTTTTGATTTCATGGTTCCATATTTAGTTACAGATCTTTCTGATACGATGTCACCAGTTTCAATAGTAGATATCACATTTTTTTTAATTATTGGTCAAGGGTTTCCTATACATAGAGTTTAGTTTGCTTCTCCGTCTGAGTGGTGGTTATTTTCTTATCGGAATTTCTGAATTACAGCTTAAAATTTTTCAGCTAGACTGTTTAAAATTTAAGTTGAGATTGATGAGCCCAATTTGTATCCAAATGTAAATTTGGCTATATATGTGCCTGCCCTATGATACACCTACCGTTCTGCCATGGGTAGAAATAGAGTGCATCTTGACCGAGCAACACCCCCCCCCCCCCCCCCCCCCCCCCCCCCCCCCTTCTCTCTCTTTCTTTCTCTTCCTCCCCCACCTTTTCTTTCAACTTAAGATACTTTCTCAATCATAGATTCATAGGGAACAATAAGACACTGGTATACCTGCTTTACAATGGTGGAAGGTTCCCTCCATCGGGTTCGACTATGGTAGGTTTTGTTATGGCCGGATGATAAGATGTTTAATTAGATTTAAGATGGTTATTCAATGTGCAAAAGGTCAGTCATGGAAGTGTGGTTGGGCTGTTACCAATTCCCAGAAAGTTAAACTAAGAAAGAGGACCTGTTGACCACGTCGTTGAATTCTGGTAACTGCCCTCGTGTTTTTCCTTAGTTATTAATTGCTTCTTGCCTCACAGTTGAGGGATCTTAGGATGGAGAAGAGGCATAAAGGGGAACGGAGACCAAAAGTTGACAAACGAGACAGACATAAAAACCAAGACAGAAGTGATACATATATAGATTCAATTGCAGTTATCCACTATTGTCCCTCCCTATTAATTTCTTTCCTCCCATCTCTCTCTCTCTCTCACACACACACACACCAAGACACTTAAGGAGATTAGGACGGCGAGAAGCGGAACATAGGTTGGGGAGAATGAAGGATGACACATGTTGAAGGTTTATTCATTTCATGTTACACATGCTAATTGAATTAGCATGTTTCTAATCTCAATTAAGGCTAAGGTAAGAATCTCTTTGGTCGAGGTGGTATAAATAATTTGGTCCTTGAAAGATTGATTTTGGAATAAACTATGGGACAAGTGGTTTAGTTGTGGAGATCCTTTGTTACTGAGGTCTATTTTGTATTAAGCGCGAGGCGACGAGGCTGTCGTCTTGCTTAAGGGCGCTTAAGTGTTACTTAGTTAGCGCCTCACTTTATTTTTGCTCCTACATGTAAAATACTCTATTTATAAATCTCAATATTTTTTTCATACAATCCTACTAATATATGCATGAATAACAATACCAATTATCAATCAAGCAAAGTAACAATATAAATGCTAGAATCAAAATGCAAACTACAAGCCACACAATGCATACATACTACATAGTCATCAAAATACCATCAAACATAAAAGCTAAATCTTTAAAGTTTCTACTTAAAGTTTTCCAACTATCCAACTATGTAAATAAGAAAAGCTTCGGTTCGGTTAAAAAAAGAGTTAAGCGAGGCGCTTAAGGCGAGGTGCTACTAAGCGACGCCTAAAAGCTCATCGCTTTTCTGGGACAAATTCATTAAGCAACCCAAATCCTAAAACTCGCTTATGCGACGCTTAAGCGCGCTTTTCACAACATATACTGTGGTTGATTATGATAGAAAATGCAATAAATAATTGATATGAGATGTAATGATTGAATTGTTACTACTGTTCCTTTTGGAGTCTAATTCTTGTTATAAATATGCTATTACATAGGTATCTGAAACTGGTCATTTTTTCTTGGAATTCCTTGTTACTTGTATTTCTTGAAATCCCTCGAGAGTTTTATACTTCTTATTCTTAATTGCCTTAATTATCGATATTTCTTTTCCTATGCTAGTAGGAGGAGGGGACGAGAGAAACAAAAGATAAACAAATGTGTGTTTTGCCATCGTCCTTCCTTAACATGGGAAAAGTATTTATCCATGTGAAGAACAATTGACATGTTGAACTTATCATAATACCCTTTGAAGACCCTTATACTCTACATTATTTTTGAGAATGTCAACATTCAAATAGAATATTTGTTGGTCCATAGAAAAACATAGATCAGTTTAAAGTGTGTATATTCATAATATGTTAGCACTTCACTGTTTTCACATGGGCGAGTACTTTTGTCCTTTTAACATGTCAAGTGAGGATGTGGGCAAATTGGTCAAATAATGTCTCCTTTTTTTCCCATTGTCATGTCCTCAAATTGAAATGGGCAAAAGTGGTTAAGAATGAATGGGAACTTAGCAAATTAGAAGGATTTCATAAAAGCATTACTCTTTAACTCTTTAGAAAAGATATATGAAATAGTTAGCTTGTGTTTTCTTCCTGTTTACGTTAGGAAAAATAAAAATCATAGGCGGCCTTGGAACTTTAATTGTATTGAAAGTTGAGGCCTTGTATGCTTATGATAATGTTGTGATAGATGACAAATTTGAAGGAGTTTCCTATTGCCGCAACATGTTGGTTAGAGTGCAATAGCATTGCTAGCATGATTAGTCACTAGGAAGATATCATTTGTGTACTTTCAAAGTGGTACACACAAAGCCTTTGTAAAGAGAGCTAGCTTTCTAAGCCATCTGTTTTATACTAGGCAGAATAGTGTTGAATCATTATTAGTTTAAGATCAATTTGCATCATT